>OVAN01001296.1:0-42604 GCA_900406275.1 Anastatica hierochuntica | reverse complement strand
AAAAACAGACAATACAAAGGTGTATTTTTGTAAGTCTCCCTATTTTAATTTATCAGATACATTTAATAAAATTTTTAAAATATGTTTATTTTAAAAAATTACACATGAAAAAGTCTATGTCTTTCCTTTTAATAAGATAGATTGTAGTTGTTAACTAGTGTACATTTTGATATTGATAGAACTTTCAAAGTAAGAAACTAAGAGTGTAAGTGTAGGCGACATCGATGTATGATTAGCCAGGACTGCCTCATTAGGAGTACATTCGTTGTGAGCGCTCCGGGTTCCGTCCAGAGTTTCAATAACTAGGGTTCAACTTTTTTTTAAAAAAAAATCAAACTTTGATGAAATAATATTTTTTTATCAATGGAAAAGGGTTCAGAAAATTTTAGCATGTATATTGTTTAGCTTTGTAACAAAGGTGAACATTTATACAAATTTTCTTTAAATACTTTCTTTCATTAAAATTTTTTAAAAATTTAAATTTGAAAACCGAAATTTCTTTTTTCCGCCCGGGGACCCACAGTAATATTGAGTCGGCCTTGTAATTAGTCGGGGTCAAACTGACTCAACATGAAAAATTTGGGTAATTTTAATTATATATAAGGGTAAAAAACACAAATAACACTAAAAAGACATAAATAACTAGAATAGCACAAAAAGATTAGAGTTATTAGAGGTTTTTAATCTCCACAGTACCCTTCCAGAAACTTGTTAAAAAAAATATACTACAATGCCATTAATGAAATTCACTGGAAATTGCAAAAAAATTGGAAAACAAATTTGTAGTGACGTTAACTTCTCCAAAATTTATAATTTATTTTTTGGAACCTCAGATTTTTCCAAAACTATAGATTTATCTACATACATAAAGCCATAAATTTATTAATCTGTCACATATTTTTCATCATTAACGCTACAAAATTTTAAGTGTCTCATATATTTTTTTGAAAAATTATTGCAGATTTATTCTACTTTACTACATACTTTTTGTTTTCCACAAATTTTTGTGCACTTACTACAGATTTTTTAAAACACCATAAATTTTCTGTGACAGAAGTTTTTAGTCAACAAATTTTGAAAAAATTAACGCTTCTACAAATTTTGTTTTCTCTTATAAAGTTTGTAGTTTGGCTACAAACTTCTTTGAGAAAAGTTAATTGCTAGACTAACATCAAGTGGCTACAAATTTATTTTATGTTGCTATAAAGTTTTTGAGAGTCACAAATTTATATGCTTTGACTATAGAGTTTCTCTTGTCATGATGCCACAGATTTTTCTCTGAATAGAATAACACAAAAAAAAATTTCCGTCCTTGCAAATTTGTGTTACAAATTTGTTACTGTTTTTGTTTTATCCATATTTTGTTTCTGTCGCTACAAATTTATATAATAAATTACTGAATTAAAAAACAGTTAAAATAAACCTATAACAACATCTAAAATTAATTTATTTATTAATATAAATGTTTTATCATATTTTATATTTTTCTTACTTTTATATTTATATTTCAATTAATTAATTTTTTGATTAAAAATTTATGTTTACTTCCTATGATTTATTTAAATTAAAAAACTAAAAAACATTAATTCCTTTTAGTCACTTTTAAAAATTAGAAATGATGTTATTTGATTTCATCTAAATCTTTTTTAATCTGTGAAATTTAATTTTTAATATTTTCACAAAATTTTTTTACTTTTATTAGTGTTTCTTATTTTTATTAATCTTAATATGTCTTATTATTTTCTGTACATTTTTACAATTTATTATATCATTTATTTATGGGAGACTTACAAAAATACACCTTTGTATTGTCTGTTTTTCAAAAATACCTCTGCTTGAAAATTTTTTATTTTTACACTTCCTTTTTTAATGAAAAAGACCATTATACCCCTAGACTAAAAGAAACCCTAAACGTTAAACCCTAAACCCTAAACCATAATTCCTAAACTTTAAACCCTAATAGCTAAACTTTAAACCCTAATAGCTAAACTCTAAACCCTAATCACTAAATCTTAAACCCTAAACCCTATTTGTGCGAATAGGAGGTGTATATTTGAGAACCATTAAAAGACAGGTGTAAATGTAAAATTTCTTTTCCTTTTAAGTGTATTTCTGTAAATTCATCTTTATTTATTATAAATTTTCCATTTTAGTTTCTAATATTAGTTTTTATTAGTATGAAATAAAATTTTATTTTGATATTAAAAGTTTATTTCTGATTTTACAAAATTTTCATATAATAAAAAAAAATTATTTTAAATATAATTTAATTTTAAAATTTTAATAAAATTTTTAAATACACACTTTTTTATTTTATTATAAAATTTTAGTTTTTATTTCTCAACTTTTAGTTATAATTAANGTTATAATTAAATTTGATTTTTACTTAAAATTTTATTTAAAATTTTGATTTTCATATTAAATTTTTTTAATTTTCATTTTTATATATAAAATTTATTTTACTTTTTTTTTTTAAAATGTTCATTTATATAATATAAAATTTTTATTTCAAATTTATTTCTTATAAAAAAAATTTTGTCAACCACACATTAAAATTAACTAACTCTCGAAATGGGAAGTCAAATCGGAGGGATTGTGTTACGTAAGAAAAATCATTCAAAAAAAGCGAGATCTTCGCGCCAGACTGTCTGCTTGCATGTTTAGCGTTCGCGACACATGCGTCAACGAGAACTCTGTGAAGAAACCACGAAGATGCTGAAATTCCTGAAGTTGAGTATGGAAGGCTGGCCAGTCCTCTGGATGCTGAAGAATACTGATGAGCTTTGCGCAGTCCGTCTGGAAAAACTGGCAGTCTATGCTGCGATCATGCAATTCTGACAACGCACATAGCCGGGCTTCGAGCTCCGCATGTAGTGGTGAAAGACTCCGACGCTGACATTTCGCCACCATCAAAATTACCTCCCCATCTTTCGTGAGGCATATCCATCCAAGTCCTGAAGTAGGATCCGATTGCTTCCATGAGCCATCTATTCGACAAAGTAAACCATCCGGAGTGTACGGTTCACAACAAAGCCTCTCCTCATCCAAGGTGGTGGCAATTTGTGCGTCGTTCCAAGCTATAGCATCTGTCTCTGCTGATCGGAGTAACTCCGTGACATCCATCTGTACTCCTTGGAGAACCATGTTATTCCTCGCTTTCCAGATTAACCAAATTATCCATGGAAAGTGATCTGGTCGATCACTATCCTGAGGTCGAACCGGTTTATGCCAAAAAAGATAAGCCATATTAGGGTAAAGTGCATCCGTAGGAAAAGTTCTCTGACCTGTTTGGTCCTTGTAAAAATCCCAAATACGCTGGTTAGAGGTGCACTCAAAAAAGATATGGTTAATTTTTTCCACACAAGAGTCACACCTCTTACAAGTTGTGTCACACTGAACCCCCCTTTGAATGAGTTCGCTAGTTGCCGCCAGACTTCCTGTAATGATTTGCCAAAGAAGATGTTGAATCTTCATAGGACATTTTATTTTCCATGTGAAGGCTTTCAAAGCTTCTAAGCCTGGTCCCCAACCATTATTGTTAATCCGAGCTATCTCCAGAGAGTTCAAAAGTTTATAGCCCGATTTAATAGTATACTGTCCCGACTTGGTAAAATGCCAAACCACATCATCGTATGTAATAGTGCGGCTTGGATGAATTCCCTTAATGAGGAGAACATCCTCTGGGTCAAATAATTCAGGTAAAAGTGGCGTATGCCAATCCTTCATTTGTGGGTCAATCAATTGTTGTACCTTTAGTGTAGGATACCTCAGTCTACCCTGACCTCTTGCTGGCCTCGGAATATCATCCGGAATCCACGAATCATGCCAAACCGATGTATTTATCCCAGACCCAATACGTATCCTAATGCCTCGTCTAAGCAAATCCTGTGTGGAGAAAATACTCTTCCACCCGAAAGAGGGTGAATGGGGCTTCCTTGCGATTAATGGATGAAGCTTCCTGAAATACCGACCACGCAACATCCGAGCCACTAGTGAACCAGGAAATTGAATCAACCTCCATAACTGTTTATAAATTTTTAGTTATAGAAATTTTTTCTTTCATTATAAATTTTTACTTTTAGTTTTATTTTTTGTTTTTAATAAAATTTCCTCTATTTTTTTAGTTTTTCGTTTTAGGTTTTTAATTTTTGTTTTTATTTAAAAATTATTTGATGTTTTTTTTTATTTAATTTTTTAGTCTTTTTATTTTTTTGAATTCGTATTAAAAGATAAAACATAATGCATTTTCGAAATTATTATGAATATTTAGGTTTAATGGTAAATTGCTAAAAGACTAAAGTTAGTTTAGTAAAAGGTTGTTATTCTAGTAATTTTCAAGTTTTTTAGAGTTATTCTACGTGATCTATATATAATAGAAAACATTGGTTTTCTATAACAAATTAGAACAATCGGTTCGATTTATAGGAAAATTAGGTAGATATTAAATAAAAATATTAATTGTCGAAGACATTGTAGTCAAGTGGTAAGAAGGCGAGCTCATAACATGAACACGTTATGAGTTCGATCCACATGCTGCGCAAAATTACCTCAGATTGTTCCTGGACACCCAAACGGATATGGCCCTTACTTTTGGCTCATTTGAATACACATAAAGATTATATCTGTGGATTGCACCTCCCTACGAGATTAGTCTGGATCCATTAAGATTTAGAATTTACTCATGAGTTATCAAAAAAAAAACTACCAAAAAAAATCAAATTACATGCACTATCTCCAAAAAAAAATTTCTTTTTTTTGTTTACAAGAGGAAGGTAATTTTGTAAAATACCATATTATTTTAGGGTTAATTTCTATGTATCTATCAAAAAACATTAATTAAATATTTAGGAACGACAAAAAAAAAGAAAAAATTAAAAAAATGAGGTGTTTTACAAAAAGAATCTTTTCTTCTTTCCAGAAAAAATATTGGGGGGTATTGTAGTTTCAATTTTTAGGAGGTTTAGATATTTAATTAATGGGAGATTTTTTGACATTTTTTATAGTTTTCCATTATTTTATTAACTTTTTGGACTCTCATAAATAGAGGTGGACAAATTTTCTGAACCAAACTGAACCGAATTCGAACCAAATAAAAAAATAACACAAGTAGAATAAAATTATCAAACCCGAATTAACCGAACTGAACTGATTATTAAATAGTTAACTAAAATAATCCAAACTTATTTAATGCTAATATTTTTACTAAATATACAGAATAAATTTATTAAAATATACTAAAATCTCAACAATACTAAATAATATTACATAAATGGTTTAGGTTTTTTTTTTTAACTTTGATTCAAAACTAAACCAAATTTGAATATGAACTGAGATTCTTTAATAAAATATATTTTTCCGGTCCTATTTTTGAAATCTGAATAAACCAAAACCCGAATAACACAAATTGAAACAAACCGAACCGATATATTATTTTTCTCGAATGAGTCCTTTTTCTTAAACTGAAAAAACTGAATAACCCGAACCAAATTAATCAAGTTAATTGAATTCCCACCTCTACCAATAGACCTAAATAATATTTTCATTGTAATTTTAAGCAAATTCGTCCTCGATTTATATCAAAAATGTTTAAATCATTTCATCAAGGAACCAATGTCTCATCAAAATTCTAAAGTTTTCAAAGATATATAAAGAGAATGAGAGTTTGACAAAAATTTACAAACAAAAAATCCTCTAAAAAAAGTCAAATAATATATCTTTTTTTTTAAACAAACTAAACTATAAAATTAAATATCTATAAGAAGATGGAGAAAATCTCAAATACATAGTTCTTTTAGATTATTTAAAATTTTAACATAACTATATACACGTTAAGATTTTATCCTCTAACTTTTAAATGTATTTCAAAGAATATCTTATTATATAAAGTGAAACGCATTCAATGTGTATGTGATACGTAGATAAAATTATAACTCATCAGATTTCGATACGTGTCATTATTAGTTTAGATCGTTTCAATTTATAATGTTAATTTTATAGGAAATTTCCTTTTAAATCATTTATCTCTTAAAAATGGCAAAACATTAAAAAGGAAAAAGTTATTATTATTTTAAAATATACCCTTTAATTTTCTTCTAATTTTATATTCTAGATTTGATTTTATTATATTTTTCGTGTCAATGATTAATATAAAATTATAAAACAAAAACAAATCAACGTAATTTACTTCTAAATACTTAAATAAAATATGGATAAAAATGTAATTATTAATAAAATTGGATTGGATTGATCATAGGTAATATAAAATTTTAAATTTATTTTTAGACTTCTATTGTTTATCTAAGGAGTATGTTTCTCAAAATTATGATCATGCTACACTCTTTAGATATTTATAAAAGATCTTTGTTACATAAGTTATCAATCTAAATTTTTAATATTAATAAATTATAACTATACTTTTTTTTTAATATTTGAACTGCGTATAATACGGGTCCTAATCTAATTCCATATAATTTTGGAAAAATTTAAGATGGTAATAAGCTAGCTTTTATAAGTTTTTTCCCCTCTTGATAAAAGTCTCGCTATTAATAGGGAAATTGTTTTTTTTTTTGCCGACCAAACATTAATCAAAAAGTCACACCGTTACTGGAAATTGTTTGGTTATAAACTTTTATATTTTTAATCGAAAGAGAGTAGATAGGGAATATAATAAAGGTTCTTAACAACAAATCCAAGCTTTTAAATGTTAACTATAGTTTTTATCTGCGCAACCGCGCAGATTTTTTTTATAATAATTTTATATATTATTAATCATGTTTAGATTTTTTGAGTATCGGATTTATAATTTTCGGTTATTTCGAGTTTCGGATTCAGATTCATGTTCAAAACTTTTAAAAATTTCGTTATACCGAATTCTAGGTTCGGTTTAGATTTCAGATTTTTGAACTTTCAGATTTCCTAGGATACTCATATGGATTCAGTTCGAATAATATCCAATTTCCAAAATACCATGAAACAAAAACCGTTAGAGTATTTAAAAGACATCTGATGACTAAACTTAATTTTTATAGTTTATATAAATTATTTATAAATTTTATAGATTTTTCTAAATTTTCTCAGTTTATAAATTATTTTGAATTTTTGTAACAAATTTAATTTGGAAAATAATAATATATTGTAATATAATTATTTTAAAATTTATGGATTTATTATAAATTTGAAAATAAAATATATTTAAATTTGCTGAAAATTAATAATTTTAAATTGTGTTGGTTTACAATTTTGATAGTGATTAAGTGAAAATAATATTAGAATATTCTAATATGTTTGTTGGAATATGTAAATGAGTATTAGAGTTATTTTAATTTATTAGATATATTTAATAAAATTTTAAATATGTACACTTTGAAAAATCACACATAAAAAGGTCTATGTCTTTCCTTTTAATAAGATAGACTAGAGTTTTGATCCGCGCAACCGCGCGGGTTTTTAAAATAATTTTAGATCTTATTAATCATGTTTAGATTTTTCGAGTATCGAGTTTATAATTTTCGGTTATTTTGAGTTTCGGATTCGAGTTCAGATTCAAAATTTTTAGATTTTTTCAATTATATTGAATTCTGGGTTCGATTTCGATTTGAGATTTTCGAACTTTCAGATTTTCTCGGATACTCGTGTGAGTTCAGTTTGGATAATATCCAATACCCAAAATATCGTGAAACAAAACCCGTTAGAGTATTTAAAAAAATTATTAGATGACTAAACTTAAATTTGTATAGTTTATATAAATTATTTATAAATTTCTAGAGATTTTTCTAAATTTTATCACTTTATATTTTTTTGGAATTTTTGTAACAAATTTTTTAGAAAATAATAATATTGTAATATATTTATTTTAAAAGTTATGGATTTATTTTAAATTTGAAAACAAACTATATTTAAATTTGCTGAAAATTGATGATTTTAAATTGTGTTGATTTACAGTTTTGATAGTGATTAATTGCAAAGAATATTAGAATATGCTAATATGTTTGTTAAAATATGTAAATGAGTAATTAGAGTTAATTTAATTTATTAGATACATTTAATAAAATTTTTAAAATATATTTATTTTAAAAAATCACAAATGAAAATGTTTATGTCTTCCCTTTTAATAAGATAGATTGGTCCATATTCCCTTTGAGGAAAATATTGTATATTTTTAATTCAGTTCCAAATGAAACTATGCTATACACCCATGTCAAAGAAGTAAAACCATAAAAGTAGATATCATCCAATAAATTATAAACATCATAGAAAATTCACGTATTTACACTAATAGATATGCATACATAGTATATTAGGTGGGCCGTCCGCATCCTGTGCGGACATGATACATTCTAAATTTTAGGACAAATTGATATTGTTTATAGAGATGAACTAATGGTTATTCGGTTCGGTTCAGTTAATTCGATCGGTTTGTTCGGGTAGGAGTATTTAACAACCATTTGGTAACCGAAGCATTTTGGTTCGGTTAGTCATCGGTTAGTTAAGGAGTTAGACGAAAATAGGATATTTTGGGAATTTTCTGATATTTTTGATTATTTTTCCTGGTATTTCAGATATTTTCGGGTATTTCATATATTTTGGATATTTTTCGGATGTTTCAGCTCGGATAATTCAGATAGGTTTTAGGTAATACAAATAATTTTATATATTTAGTATAAATATTTATATATTTATATAATATTATATGTACATATATTTGTATTTCAGCTTTTTGGTTAATCGAAACAACCACAATTAGGTTTACGGTTTTCGTTATATCGCGTTTGTATAGGAATAGAAAACCGTAACTGAACCTAAACGCGGTTGTTTCAATTAACCAAAAAAATTGAAATACAAATATATGTACATATAATATTATATTAATATATAAATATTTATACTAAATATATAAAATAATCTATATTACCCAAAAATTATCCGAATTATCCGAACCGAAACATCCGAAAAATATCCAAAATATATGAAATACTCGAAAAATAACCAAAAATATCCAAAATACCCGAAATATCATATTTTCAATTAACACCTTAATTAACCAATGACTAACCGAACCAAAATGTTTCAGTTACCAAATGGTTACTAAATACTCCTAACCGAACAAACTGACAATCAAATTAATTGAACCGAACCGAATAACTATTTGCACATCCCTACAAACAATATCAATTTTCCCTAAAATTTAGAATTTTTGCATGCCCGCACATGATACGGACGACCCACCTAATATATTTTTATTTATTTGACACCCCTCTTATTTATACCCTTTTCATATCGTGAACAACATTTTATGTTTTCATAATATCTCGTTCTTCATATTGGCAACAGTTCTTCATATTGATCAAAAAATCTAATAAATTTTTTTTTTCATATTATTAGCTTTAATTTTGACACTAATTTATGTCTAACTTAGCATTTTTCAAATATTACAAATTCAATTATTTGTTACTTAGTTTAAAACAATAAAATAATACTGTCAAAATTAAATCGGTGTAGTTATTTGATGACAAAAAAAAAATTTAATAAAACCAATTTTTCATATTATTAGCTTTGATTTTGATAGAAACTTATGTCTAGCTTAGCATTTTTCAAAGATTATAAATTCAGTTATTTGTTACTTAATTAAAAACAACAAAATAATACAATTTATCTTCCTCATCGTAACATTCATCTCCACTGTTCGATTCCTTCACTCCACCAGCTACTCCATCGCCGGCTCTCTCAGTCTCCTCAGCCTTCGTCGCCATCTCAACCTGTTACACATATCAAAACGACAACGTTTTAACTAGACCTGGGCAAAATAACCAGAACCGAAGAACCGAAAAATAACCGAACCGGAACCGAACCAAAGTTGAAAAATAACCGAATGGTTCCAATTTTTGATAACCGAAAATATCTAAAAATACCCGAAAATATCTGAAATACCCGAAAATATATCCAAAAATACCTAAAATATCCAAAAATACCCAAAATTTCCAAAATTACCAAAAAAACCCAAAAATATCCTAAAATATCCGAAAATATCCGAACACTAATACCCAAATGGTTACTTAATTCAAACGGAACCGAACCCGAACCGAACCGGAACCGGATCCAAATACTAAAGGAACCGAATGGTTCCAATTTTTGGGGAACCGAAAGAATCGAGCCGAAACCGAATGGATAACCGAACGTCCATGCCTAGTTTTAACGTTTAGTTGTTTTGGCGCAAACTTTAAACAAATATATATATATATATATATATTTATATATTAGAGTTGTGCATAAGTTATGAACAATGCTCCACTTATACATATTAGAGTTCTCATCACCTCTGACAAAAAAAAGAGTATAAAGGTGGCTATGTATTGTCAAGTCAAGTTATGTTTTCAACATAATCTATATATTTAAAAATTCTTTAAAATAAAAAAAAGTTGTAAAACTTTCAAAAACCTAAAACATATTCGAGAAATCTTATAGTCTTTACATAATTATTCAATATATCTTTACAAAATCACGAAATTATCAAAGTTAAAAAACCTTGTAATCATACGCAAACCGTTTTCAAATATTTTTAAAAAACACGAGAATAACATGCATGTAATTTATTTAAAATGTTATTTAATGTTCTTTTTGTGTTATTTTTGGAAGAAGTATTTTGAGTCACGGAGGTTGACTTGATGTCGGTATTTTCTGCAAAAATACAGATCCATACTATTAACTAAAAAATGTCGAATACATTTTTAATAAAGCTTGAACCACAAAAGACGAGTATAAAATATTTCAGAACATTCATTTTAATGTAAGCTATTATCTTAATAAGAACATACCATTTGCGATTTTTCTCCTTGAAATATCTTGATTGACCGAATAAAAAGTTGAATCCGACATTACTAAACCAAGAAACAAAAAAAAAATGTAAGATTAGTATATATTTACGCAATAATATATATAACCTTGAAAAGTAAATACATGTTTTACATCACCTTCAAGATTTCAAATGTTATGAGAAAGCCTTCCTTTGATTTTTAAATCTTCTCCTTCGTAAACCCTGGAGAAAGAGATGGAACAAAGATGAAGAAGATGATGATTTTTTCCTCATCATATGAAATATGAAATAACGCTATTTGAGGATTCTTTTTAAAAATATAAATAGAAAACGTTAAAATATATTTAAAAATCTTATGTAGACTTACATATTTATCTGCAAAAACTGATTCAAAATTGACACCATATGCATAAGGCTGTTTCAATATGCTTAGAACCCTAACATGAATCGTAAAATCGTTAGGAGGTATAATAACCTCATGAACATTCACATTAACCATTGAAGGTATGTATTCTTTTAATCAAAGAAAAAGCAATAGAAAAAAAGGTTTAGAAAATATGTTTTATGCTAATATAACTACACCGTATTTATACAATGAACTAAACTTATTTGTCCAGGTAAATTAAATGTTTGATCCCATAAGGGAGTAATATTATAAAGTCGACGGTTTCCATATAAATTATCTCAAATAAACGCATAAGATTATATTTGTAATGAGATACTTCAATAATTTAATAATTCGTTATTTATGATTTCAAAATGTATTAGTTATATTTTAATTATATTCTATGTTTATGTAAACTATGTAGATAATTGTCTTATACGTTATATTTGTTTCCATAATTTGTACAATAAAAGACCAATATAAATGTATTAAAATATTATATTTTTCATAGAAAACACATAAAATAATTAAATGAGGTTACCTAAATTGTATAATCTACAATTGTTAGGTTAAACGTTATTTATTATCTTTTTTGTCGAAAAATAATAGAAAAATGGTGAAAATTAAATTTACCAACCAATCAAATTAAAACGATTAATTCTCAAATGAACGTATGAATGACACGTGTCAAATAACAACTAATCTTACTTCTCTTTAATATATAGTAGGATGACATAAAATAATAGAATTCTATTTTTATCTAAATTTCGGAGTAAACAATTTTCTAAATGCGATATTTTCGTGTAATCCTTTCGAGATCTTAGAGCATGATTAAAAAGTCTCCTATAAAAAATTAATATTTTAATTATGAGTGTTCTTAAAATATTAAGAATCTTGTTGAAAGTTTTTAAAAAAAATTATATTAAAAAAATTAAATGTGTCTTAAAAAATATTAATCATGCTCTTAGGTTGTCATATGCGTCTGAATTTTATATTTTTAAATGTGGAACACTCGCTAATTAGTAGCGCCAAATACTACGACATGACATCTCTGATATGCATGAAGTGGCCATAAATTAACTTGGAGTTGTGTCTCTCCAAATCAAAAGAAGGAAGACACACAACAAATAACACTCATAAAAGAAAATGCCATATACGTAGGAAAAAAAGAAGAATCATCGATCTTTTCTCCATCAAAATAGATCACTAAAGGAAAAATATCAATTTGAGAAAAAATCAATTGGTGAATTGATCTATTTAAGCCTAATCAAAGCGTAGATTAAAGTTATTACTTTTCTTCGTTTCTAATAAGGAAGATGTTAGTGTAGAACTAAGGTTATCACAACAAAAAATTTCATCACATCTATCATTTTTTCTTTATCCATCATCACATTCTCCAACAAAAACTTTCATCACATTTTCGAAGTAACCAAAAATTCTGAATTCGATACTTGAAAGATTTAAACATGATCAATCATATATTGGATACATAAAAATTAAAATCACCCGCGCGGTTGCGCGGGTAAAACTCTAGTCTATACTATTAAAAGAGAAATACTCTTAAAAATAACTTTTAGTTCATGTGAAATTTACATAATTTGTCATTTTATTTAGATTATGATATTTAATATATTAAAATATTTTATTATTGTTATCCCAATATATATACATTGTTATATTTGATATAGTATTTAATTAAAAACAGAAATCATCATTTTTCACCAAAAATTTAAAGTATATTTTATTTTATTTGATTTTTCCGAAATGTTCTTCTATTAGCTTAAGGTTGGTCCGAAACCAATAATGTTGTGATACATGGAGGAATATAAGAAAAGGATTCAAAACATGTGTTTAAAGGAAATTTAAGTTTACATAAGCAGTCCGTTATTCGATTAGACTCCCTAGGTATCCACATAAGCTTTGAATCTGAGAAGCGTGCTAGCCAGCCTTGAATATCACATATGAGATTATAATGGTTGAAGTTGTGTTCTTCTCCCTTGACGAGTTTGATAATTATTTTGTTATCTCCTTCGAAAATTACGTGGCGAAATCCCTTGATCCACATGTGTTGGATAACTATCAGTAATGCTTGAAGTTCTGCATGAATCACGTCATCAAAGGTATGTCCTTGGGCATGACCTGATCCGACATAACATCCACGTGAATCTCTTATAACTCATCCCGTGAAAGAATGATTATGTCCCCGATAACTTGCGTCAAAATTACATTTAATAAAACCCACGGGAGGGGGGATTGTCTATGTGGTGGGAGATCGACCTACAGAGAGGTTCAGAGTGGTGATATCGTTTGCTACCTAAAAAATTCCTCAATATCTCGAATTAGAAGTTTTACATCTTGATTCCAATCGCTTGTTTTCCTCTGATATACAAGTTTGTTCCTACTATTCCAAATCCTTCATAAAGCCCATAAAGGTAAATGTTTTGTTATCTCAGACATATGAGAGTTGGAGTGATTATTTATGATTACCGCCACCTTATCCTCAAAAGATGCAGAACTGTTCAGTAGGATAGGATCTATAGCTTGGATGTCACGCCATATAGCCTGGACATGATTACACGTGAAGAACAAATAATTGAGAGTTTTTCCATGTTGGTAGCATCTCTTACAAATAGTATCAGCTGTGATCCGTCTTTGTCTTAAAATTGAGCCGACCGGTAGAGCTTGTGAGAGTGCTTTCCAAAGAAATTGTTTGAGTTTCGAAGCTGTTTTTAATTTCCAAATGGAGTCTTTGATCTTTCTTCTTCTCGGGATCAGAACTACAACATTATGATTTAGTTGTTCTGCACGCCGGAAAGCTGATTTGACCGTATATATTCCTTGCGTGGTGTAAGCCCAACCAATGAAATTTGCCGTTGAAAACAGGATCAGGTGAATGGTGTTAATAATCTCAAAATCCTCCGCTACAATGTTAGCGATGAGTTTATTTTGATCCCAAGATGAGTGGTCAAGAGACATCAGTTCACTCACTGAGGAAACCCAGTGAGAGGCTTAATGATTCGGCAAGGAGGACGCGGAGGTAATTGCAGGAACCAATTATCCTCCCATATATTTTTGGTATCCCCATTTCCAATGACTGTTCGCATACTTTTCTTAACCAACGCTCATCCTTCCAAGAGTGAACACCAAATGAATGAAGGTTTAGAACCTAATCTTGCCGCCATGATATGACTATCTGGGTAGTATCGTCCCTTAAGAGTTCGAGATACAAGTGATTCCGGATTATGAAGTATTCACCAAATCTGTTTACCTAAAAGAGCATTGTTAAAATTCTCTATGTTCTTGAATCCCAAGCCACCATTCCGCTTTGACTGGCTCAATCGATCCCACGAGAACCAATGCATACCCTTGGTGTCTTTAGCTTTGTTCCACCAATAGGTCGCTAAAAAAGCTTCAATATCCTCACAAATGCCCTTCGGTAATTTAAAGCAGTTCATGGTGTAGACTGGTAAAGCTAGCGTTACGGTTTTGATGATGATTTCTTTACAAGCTTCTGAAAGGAATTTGTTTGTCCAGTTACTCGTCCGGTGTTGGACTTTTTCAACTATGAATTTGAAGATATTCTTCTTCTAACGCCCTACTTTTTCTGGTAGTCCAAGATTTTTACTAGTTCCTCCATCATTATGGATGGTCATGATGTGCCGTAGTCGTGTCTTTACGTCTTTCAAAATTCTGGAACCGAATGTTGTAGCAGATTTATTTAAATTGACAGACTAACTTGAAAGCTTCTTGTAGATGCTTAGTGTCTGCATAATGGATTTACATGATCGGGGGTGGGCGTGATAGAAAATAGTGCATCATCCGCAAAAATCAGATTATATAAGGTAGGTCCTTGATTACTGAGTTTTATGCCCTTTATTTTCTTTTTTGTTGCCATGGTCTGAAGCATATATGTAAGTATCTCGGCACATAGGATGAAGAGGTACGACGAAAGAGGATCTCCTTGACGGAGACCACGCCCAGGGATGATAGCTCCTTTAGGTGAACCATTGATTAAAACCGAGAAAGTAGGTGATTCTACACATGTCATAATCCAAGTAATCCATGTCTGGGCAAACCCCTTAGCCTCCATGGTACGTCGGAGGAAAGGCCATTCCAAGCGTTCATAAGCCTTGGTGATATCTGTCTTAATGGCCATGTAGGACTTTGACCGTCGGTTCCTCGATTTAAGGAATGTAAGACCTCATGAGCTATAATGACATTGTCGAGAATGTTCCTTCCCGGTATGAAAGCAACTTGATTTGGTGAAATAAAGAGTGGTAAGTGTTCCTTAAGTCGGTTGAAAAGAATTTTGGAGATGATTTTATAGCTTACATTGTATAGCGCAATAGGCCGGAAATCAGACATCTTCAAAGGGAGATCCTTTTTTGGTAATAAGCAGAGATTGGTATGGTTACGTTTCTCCACCATAATTCCAGTGCGAAAGAAATTGGTTACCTCAGATATGACATCACCTTTAATATCTGGCCAGAATTGTTGAAAAAAGGGAGCTGTAAACCCATCCGAACCTGGAGCTTTGGTTGCTCCTATGGAGAATATTGCATGACGAATTTCATCCTCGGTTACCATAGTAGTGAGTTTGGTATTCGTGGAGTCAGATACTCGTTGGTTGAAACCCTCAAACACGTTCTCTTATGTAGCTGATGCTTCTCCGTTACTAGTAAATAAGGTAGAGAAGTAATTTCCGGCCGCGAGACCGATCTCTTCATCACCTCGGTAAATTCGCCCATGATCATCCTCAGTAGCCATAATTTTATTCTTAGCTGTACGAGTTTTGGTTTTAGCATAGAAGAATCGTGTATTGCGATCACCTAGGCGAAGCCATTGGTTTCTACTCTTCATTTTCCAGTAGTGTTCCTCATCCCGGTAGGCCTAATAGAGTTTAGACCTAATAGTTTGACGAACCAACGTAGATGTACTCCAGCTTGAATAAGCTCGATCTAAACGTTTCTTTAACAAAAGAATACGTTTAGCGGCATTAGATTTGTGAATCTTCTTCCAATGAGAAATGGTTGTTCGTGCATTCTCAATTTTTGCTTCTATAGGTAGTTGCCGTAGTTGAGGGCTATTCTAGCTTTGTATGACTTCAGCATGGAAGGAGTCATTGGGAAACAAGTTATTGTCGTAGTAGAAGCGGTGTGTTTTAGTAATTGGAGATCAATAAAGTGTAGTAATCAATGGGCGGTGATCCGAGCCTTTGAGCGGTAGAAATTCTAGTAGTGCTGAAGGAAAGAGTGAAAGCCATTCCGAGTTACCCATGGCTTTATCTAAATAGCATCGAACGTCATGGTTGTGGTGCTTTTTGGTCCAAGTAAACCGATCCCCTATACTTTTGAGATTATGGAAATCGCAGACTGCAATCATACGTCTAAAATCTGTAAACATATATTCTGGTATTTGTGGTCCACCTTTCTTTTCTGCGTTACTAACAATTTCATTGAAATCACCAAGACATAGCTAAGGCCCATTTAATGTTGTTGATATACGTTGAAGCTTTTCCCATAGATGATGTCTCATTTTAGTAACCGGGTTCTCGCCGGCTGCTTGCATGACGGCTTCCGCCGGTAAGCAACGGGTTCGTCGTCAATACCAAGTTCAAGACCCTCGATTTGTCTGCGTAAGTTTTCTGCCATGCTTGGATTTTGGGATAGGAGAGACAAATCAGTGGTAATTGAGAGAGAGAAGAGAGGTTGAAGAAAGCCCCAAATGAGACCTAAACGAAGTTTATAGTCACAAGAAGGTTTCGTAAAACCTATTACATCACGATGTAATAGAGGCATCGTGGGTACAGGACCATATCGTGTCTGAGAAACCGTCAGCCACGTCGGAAAATGTAACTCAACCGCCGTGAGCGGCGAGGATAAATCGGAGAAGAAGAAGAAAATTTTATCGCTTTAAAAATCGCCTATCAGAGAGGCACACGTGGCTTAGAAGATTTCTTTTTTTTTTACAAATGAGATAAAGTATATTTTATTTTTGAATTTGTGATAAAACAATAGATTTTTCAAATAATTATATTGTAATATTAATATTTTTAAAATAAAATTCGTACAAAAGTACAAAAAATCAGAACATGATAAATTTTAAATAACCTATAAAATTTCTAAAAATAATTTCTATTTAAAAATATAAGTTTAGTCGTATGATATTTTTTGAAAAGTAAAATATAACTTATAATTTTGAGTATTATCTGAACTCAAATGGATATCCGAAAAACTCGAAAGTCCTAGCTAGACCCGAACATGAAATTCAAAACAACCTAAAAAATCTAAAAAATTTGAACCTGTACCTGAAAATGAAACTTGAAATAACCGAAAGTCTAAATCCAAAATTCGAAAATCCAAGAAAGCCTAAATAATTCGGAAAACCTCCAAAAATCCGAAAATTCCCGAATTGAACCCGGAAATTTTAAAACACTCGAGCTAAATTCGAAATAATTTCAAATATAATCCAGTTTTCTTTAAGTTACTAAATCCGATATGAATCTTAATATACCCTAATCGAATCCGACTAGAATCTTAAAATAAATATATAAAAATTTATAAAATACACGCACGGCCGCACTTGTCAAACTCTAGTATTTCATTCACAACTACTTAATGGCACAATGTGAAAAATTAATATTGGTGTTGTTGAATTTAATTATTAAACAATTTGGCTTTACAATATCTGTTTTGTGTAATGGGTTCCTTTCTTGCGTTGAAAATGTAATCTCGTTTTCCAAACTATATGGTTCAATTGAACCAAATTGTAAACATTTATCTTTTTAATTCGAATGTCTTTTATTAAAAGAACAGTATACTCTGAGGATAGTAAATATTCTTTTTTTTGCCTTGATATCACTATTTTATTTGTCAAAAGTGTGAGAAAATATTAGTTTCTTTTAATATACAGAATCAATATTGTTATTTACAATATATTCCATAAAAGAAATTTCTACCGAGGACATGTGTTTATTTATATATTACTTTTGTTTTATATCCTCACTTTTTCGATCAAAATTGCAGATAAGACGAAAAATTAGATTGAAAGATAGAAATGAAAATAAAATAAAAAGATGATATAATTTATACACATGTAGAGTGTAAGTATCACTTTTTCGGTATATACAATATTTTCTATGAACCTTCATTATATTCTCCATCTACTCTTTTTGATTACAAATGTAAAAGTTTGTAACCAAACATTTTCTCTATTAATAGCAAGATGGTAATAAAAGCTTTTAAGTGTATTTCTGTTAAAGAATATTCTATTTAGCATTCCGGAAAATTTAAGATGGTAATGAAAGCTAGTTTTCATAAGTGTTTTTCTTTTGATAAAAGGACCCGAAAAGGTAGCAGATGGAATCTTTAACTTTCATATATCTATTTTATTAAAACTGATGTACCATTTTTTTTTGTCATCGTAGCCTAGTGGCAAATAGTTCTTCTCACTAGAGGCAGATGCAGGGTTCGAACCCTGGTCTCGTGAGATGGATGCAGAGGTGGTGCAACCACTGGCCCACTTGCTCCTCTCAACTGATGTACCATTTAAAAATAAACATTTACTTCACGTGTAATTTACATAATATTTCACGTGTAATTTACATAATATGTAATTGGAAATTAAGATTTCATTAAGGATAAAAACGTCAAATCAATTCTGATTAGTTAATCAAATTTAACAAATCATAATATCTTTTCACATCTTTTATTTGGATTCTAATTATATACTCCCTCTGTTCCAAAATATAAGCCCTTTTAGGTTTTTCTATGAAAATAATATTTTTTGTCTTTTCCTTAAAAAATTACTTAACAATAATAGATATAATTTTTTTTAATAATCTCGTTAAGGAACATTGCTTCACAACAACAAAAACATTTAGTTAATATTTGTTTATATAATATAAAAATTCAGAAAATTAAAAAAACTTATATTTTGGAACAAAACTAAAAGTCTAAAAAGACTTATATTTTGGAACGGAGGGAGTATTTTATTTTATTCGTACCAAAATCTCACAAAAATCTTTTTATTTTAAATTTTAAACACTTAAAATATGTAAACATTTCTAAATTATAATTATAATTAATATTCTGTTAAATTTTAAATTTAGAATGAAAATAAAAAATTCTAATCATATATTGTATAATTAAATTAGAGAAAATTCGAAAAATGGGACATTTCCAACTGCAAAATGTCTCAATAAGATTTTAGTTCATTTTTTGTCACATTTAAGGGAATTCTGAAAATGCTCCGTAAAATAATCTTTTATGTATTTCTAAAAAATTTAAATGAAATTGTTTCTTTTATTTAAAACAAAGAATTAAATAAAAATTTTTAAAAAAATATATCGTAAAAGAGAGGAGAGATTAAAACAAAAAAGAAAAAACAATTCTGTCTTCTTCTCCACTTTTCGCCGATGGCGATTTTAGGTTAGAAAAAGAGATTCCTCTTGTTCTTCTTCTTCAGTTTCTTCTTCTTCTTATTCTTCTTCTTCTGCAGACGTTTGAAGAAGACGATTTCACAAAGGGTGGACGATTTAATTCACGAAACTCGTCATTCTCAACATAACTTGAATCACACGGCTCCTTATTCAAATCAATGTTTACTCGATCCTTTTGATTACTCGATCCATTGATCACTAATACTAGATATCCATTCACCAGATTTAACATAGATTAGAACCATGTTATGAAGATTATGAAAAAACTGTTGAAGAAACTGAAAGTGTCGACCCTGTGTTTATCACGATGAAAACGTGATAGCGGTGAAAAAAATAGGAATTTACTCTAAATTAAATTGTTGTAAATTGTTAGAGAATATTTAGGATATTCAGGTATATTAGATTTAGGAATTTAAACATAGGTTTAGAAAACTACATAAAATATCTGAAAATTAAATCAAGGAAACTTGCAATTTTCTCGATTTTTAGGTAGAATTAATGTACTACGAAAGGTAGAACAATGACTAACGAGTAAAAAATATATTCTGCATAAGGTGTCACATTTTGTAATAGCCAGAATATGTAATAAACAACGAGGTAGAACAAAGAGTTACAGATAGAATATATATTCTAGCCGAAGGTAAACCAACGATATATGGCTAGAATAAAGTCAAACGTATTCTACCAAATCCAGAACATTGAAGGAAAACTAGATTACAGGATATACCAATGGTAGATCACAATATATTATTTAGAATACAAATTCTAAACTAACTAGATGGCTAGAATACATATTCAGTGCTCAGCTAGTATATTAAATAAATAATTATTCAATTATTTATTTTTATGAAAAAAATAAATATGTAGTGTTACTTTAGTTTCTAATAGTTTGCATATTTTTCCAAATTTTTAAAAATTTATTTACTATTTTTTTCATAACATAAGGGTAAGACATGTCAAAAGTGACCAAAAATTTGGAAAATCCTATTTGGACAAAAAAGTTCAAAGTGTCTCATTTTGCCAATTTTCCCATTAAATTGTTAAACTAAAAATAAATATAATTAAATAATTTAATACATTAACTAATTTATAGATTATGTGTATAAAATAAGACAAATTTTTTTTGTAGAAAAATAAAACAAAACTTATGTTTTCCAATAAAATTATTTAAAAATTAAATAATATAAAAGAAAATATTTAAATGAGTATTAATAAATTTTAGTTTACTAATATAAAAGTGAAAAACATAGTCTATTCTAATCTATGAAACATATTCTAATTATTTAGTTCATCAACATACCTTGATGAATTTGTAGAGAGAGATAAGACGATGAGAGGAGAAGAGTATAAATCTGCCAATTGGGTAAAAAATCTTCGTTTACTCGCTGGAGGAGGATGAAGAACCGAACTGTACAAGATTTCGTCAAACGTTCTCCCCTAAGCAAACAAAGAGAAGAAGGAGAGAACAATGTGTATTGTAGAGGGTATTTTCGTCAAACTGCTTATTGATAAATGTTAAGCTTGGAAAATCAGAGTTTATATGGTAAATTTAACTTAAAAATTTAATTTAGTGGCAAATACACGAATTGTCCTAAGGAAATAAGATAATCAATATAAATCTATCTATCTTTTTTTTGGTAATCAATATAAATATTTTCTCAATTAAAAGAGAAGTATTCAAACTATTTCATGTGTGATTTTGAAACTCTTGTATCTTATTAAAAGAAAATATTATTTTGAAAATAACTTTTATGTCAAGTATTATTTATATTTTATGTCATTGAAATTTAGGATTTAATTAAGGGATAAAAACGTCAAATCAATTCTAATTAGCTAAAGAGAAGTTAACAAAACATAATATCTTTTCATATTTTTTTATTTGGATTATAATTATATATTTTATTTTTAATTTCAAATAAAATCTAATAAAATCTTTTCATTTTACATTTTAAACATTTAAATATGTAACATTGTTAAAATATAACTATAGCTAATATTCTGATAAAGTTCCATTTTAAAAATAAAAATAAGAAAATTCTCATCATATATTATATAATTAAATTATTAAACTAAAAGATAAATATAATTAAATAACTTAATATACTAATTATTTTATATATTATTCGTATAAAGTAACACATTTTTTCATAAAATAACACAAACTTATGTTTTCAAATAAACTTGTTTCAAAAATTAACTATTATCAGAGTAAAAAAACATAGTTATTCTAATCTGTGAAACGTGTGCATTTAAAATATAGATTCATATACAGAATCAATAGCACGTTTTACACAAATTTATCAAATGACAAATGATTTATCGAATATATCAATTTGATTATTTCGGTATTCAAAACCGATATGGACACCCGACATAACTTGAATATTATTAAAAACTTGATCAATCGTCGTTGAATTTTTTTTTTTGTCAACCACACATTAATCAGAAAGTCCCTCCGACATTGGCTGCCCAAATCAGAGGATGAGAATCTACAAAAATATAATCAGAGAAAATAACACGGGATCCTTGAGCAAGACAGTCTGCTTGTGCATTCACTGTTCGTGGGATGGTAGAGAGTGAGAAATCAGAATAGTGTCCTTGGAACCGCTGAAATTTAGTGATGGAGTTGAGAAAAGCCGACCAATCACTTGGATGCTGCAAAATGTTAAAAAGCTCTAAACAATCAATTGTTGAATATAGAAAAATTAAAATAAAATATGTGCGTAAAGTGGTAGAGCGGTTGCAACTAGCAACACAAATTGAGCTTTAATAATCTTCCTTCATATAATTACATTTCATTATGCTTTACACTATATGGGGTAAAATGCAAAAAGTACCAAAATGTTAATGGTATTGTAAAAAAGTACAAATGAAAGGAACTCAAAATCCCTATGTTTTACGTAAAAAAAATATATCCAACAAAAACAGTAGTGATTTATAACACCTAACTTTTTAAATTTAGAAATTAATACTTTTTTTAATTTAAGGTGAATTAAACCCTAAACGTATTGTAAAATGCAACAGTTACTAACACCAAATATTTTTTAAAATAAGGCAATTGGTACCAAATATTTTATTTAATGCAAATTAAAACCTAAACATTTTGTCATCTAATCGGTAACGAATCATGAAACACATTGTTTTAGTTACTACAAGACAACACCATTTTACTATTTTAATTCAACTTGAAAACTATCTATTGTGGTTTTAGATTAAAATAATGTATAAAATATAAAATTTTTTCATGAGACTTTCTCACTATCTTTAGGGTTCTAACCGTCAAACATTGCAAAGAGATAAAAATTTCTTCATATTCAATTAGTCAATCTTTAGGCAAAATATATACAATCCTAAATCTCGGTCATCTAACCTAATCTAATTAGGAAATTGTACATATATAAGATTATGTAATATATATTTATACAATAGGAAACATATCTTTTAACACCCCCTATCAAGTTGGAGCTTGTAAATTTTGGATGCCCAACATGTGAAGAAAAGAATCAAATTTTGAACGACCCGATGCCTTTGTTAGTATGTCCGCGAATTGTTCTTTAGTAGAAACGTGAGAAGTTGAAATGACACCTTTGACAATCTCATCACGAACAAAATGAAATCAACTTCTAGATGTTTAGTCGGCTCGTGAAAAAATAGATTAGAGCTAATATGTAATGTCATTTTGTTATCACAGCGCATCATCATTGGTCCATCATGAGAAATGCCAAAATCATCAAGTAACGTCTTCAACCATTTGAGTTCGCGAGCAAGCTCATTCATAACTCAATATTCTGCTTCGGTAGATGAACAAAAGACCGTGTCTTGTTTGTGAGTCTTTCATGATATAGGAGAACTATCTAACCAATTAGAGAGCGGAGTGTCAAAGGTCACCCGACGAAATCTGAGTCACGCCAACCGATGAAATGTAATGGAGAGTCAGATCGAAGAATATTGCCTTGTCCCAAAGTACCCTTGAAGTATTAGACCACCTTCAATGCCGCAAGCCAATGTTCTGCTCACGATTATGTATAAATTGTGAAAGAATGTGTATGGCATAAGCGAGATTCGTACGGGTAGATGACACATCCAATGAGTCGGCGATAAGTTTCAGGATAGCAAAGTTCAGGACCATCAGTAAGAGCTAAGTGATGATTCTGGTCAATCAAAGAACCGACCGATTTGCAAGCTAGGAGACCAGCTTCGACAACAGTATCAGTAGCGTATTTTCTTTGACAAAGATGAAAACTGGAAGGACTTCGAGCGACCTCAATCCCCAAGAAATACTTAAGGAAACCAAGATCCTTCAAGTGAAAACAAGTAAATAAATAGTCTTTGAAGTGTTTAATGGCTTCTTGAGTATTACCGGAGATGAGAAGGTCATCAACGTAAACCAATATGCGAAGGTTAATGTCGTTCTTGTAATAAGTACAGAGAGAGTAGTCTATATGGGATTGCGCGAGTTTAGCAACCAACATTGCGTACTTGTTTAAGACTATAAAGAGATTTATGGAGGCGACAAACACGAGTATCTCTGGGAATAGAAAACCCTTGTGGGAATTTTATATGGACTTATTCCTCGAGATCACAATGGAGAAAAGCATTGTGAACATCCATTTGATGCATTTCGTAATTTTATTTTGTCTCGATGTCAAGAAAAGGCTAATTGTGGTAATCTTCGCGATGAGAAAATGTCTTGGTATAATCTATTCCTTCTTTTTGATGATTTTTAAGAACTACGAGACTAGATTTATAACGCTCAATCGTGTTTTCAGAGTTATGCTTGATGCGATAAACTCATTTAGATCCCAATGCTTTCTTGTTGGGAGGAAGTTCTTCAAGATCGCAAGTATGATTTATCTCATGCATCATAATTTTAGATCCCATTGAATTTCGCTACACCTAAAATTCCATAGCATTTTTGAATGACTTCGGTTCGGCAGCAGCCGTGAGAGCAGCGAGATGGCTGTGATGATTAGTTGAAAAACGATCACATGAAACAAAATTAGAGACTTGATAAACTATACCTGAGGATGGCTGAGAAGGAGGCGAAGATGATGAAGAGACTAAAATCGTACAGACGACGTAGTCATGAGGGAAAGTAGAAGGTATATTTTGGCATGAACCACGACCAAGGTTTGGTGCGGCCGAGTCAGCAGTGTTGTGTTCCGGATTGGTGGTTATATTGTCAAGATTAGCAGCGACAAGATGGTCCAAATCAGATGCAACAATATTTTGTGCGTTCTCTGTTTCGACAGTTGCAGAAGGTAAAATGGAGTTTTAGCAATGTGGATAAGATGATGAAGAAGGATAAACGACCAATGGTAAGATGATCTCGTCATCACCATCGTCAGACATACCAAGAATGTGTGATGTGTCATGATCATGATCAGGTGGTTGAGAGGTGGTTGTTGATGGTTGGAAGGAGAAAGGAAACTTCGTTTCGTAGAAGATAACATTGCGAGAATTGAAGGAAGTTTCAGTGTCGAGATCATACATTTTCTAGCCCTTTTGTCATAGGGATATCCGAGAAATATGCAGAGACGACTACGAGGAGAGAACTTATCACCGTTATGATTGTCATTGAGAGCATAAGCCAAACAACCAAATACTCGCAAGGTATCGAATTATGGAGGTCGACCACAGAGTCTTTCGTAAGGTGTTTGTCCCGCCAAGAGTGGTACTGAAGTTTGGTTAATGAGATAAATGGAGGTGATTACACATTCGCCCCAATATTCAATCGGTAGCTATCTTGGAACCGAAGAGCTCTAGCGATATTTAAGATGCGTTGATTTTTCCTTTCTACTCATCCATATTAGTGAGGAGTGTGAATGCATGAAGTTTCGTGAATTATTCCATTTGATTTGAAGAATTATGAAAGACATAAGAACTCTGTCCCATTGTCACTATGAACGACTTTGATCTTCCTGAAAAATTTTCTTTCAATCAAAACCAATAAATCTTTAACGTGATGTGAAAATGTCATTTTATCGGGAAGGAGATAAACCCAAACGGCTCAAGAAAGATCGTCTACGATGGTTAAAAAATAATGAGAACCACAAAACGTTCGATACGGACCCCATAAGTCGTAGTGAATCAAATCGAAAATTTTCGTAGCATTATTCGAACTGTCTTAAAAAATTTGTCTAGTTTGTTATGCGCGAAAGCAAACATCACAATTCTTAACTAAAAGCTCAGTATTACTACTAGAAGAATCAACAACTCCGAGGATCATGCCAACAACTCGAGAAGATGGATGACTTAACTGGTGATGCCATAAAATAAAATTCTCTTGAACACTCGCTTTGAAAGACGTCACAACCTTAATATGAAAAAACCGTTACAATCCCTCTTCCTCTCGTTCATCCGCTCCAATCAGCATCCTCGAGGTGCGGTCCTGCAAAATCAAAATTTTATCAGTGATTTGTCCAAGTAAGTAATTGTTAGTTACTAATTGACTGAATGATATCAAATTTGTGTCACAACCATCGACAAGATAAACGTTCTTCAAAGACAACCCGGGAGTTACAACAATTGTCCCTTGTCCTGAAGATACCACATTGGACACCATAAGGAGTTTAACATGTATATGAAGGATTTCAACCATGTCTCTCATGAGATATGTTCAGCCATACATGTGGTGCGTCGCACCACTATTTATGATCCACAAAACATCAGTGTTCTACCCACTGAGTCGATCTTTGTTGCCACTACCACCAATAACCTGCCTGATGAGGTTCCATTCATCATCCATAATTCCGCTTAAACCTTGCTTATCACTGTCCATGAGAGATGATTGCATGGGGAGTGTAACGTTGCTAGAGTTGACGACCTGGGTATTGTTGTACGTGGAGCAAAACCACATCCACGACCACGAGAATTTACTTATGCTCCACAGGATTCAAACATGTTACGTGGCTTGTCTTTCCACCATTCAGGGTAACCTACAATTCTGAAACATGATCAGCTTAATCCAACCCACCAAAAGATTATCGTTTGCGACCCAATCTTCTAAGTCGGATGAACCAGCTTTTGGCTTTTGGATTGTACCATCGATGAAGCCAAAATTTCTTCTGAGAGCTTAAGACTATACGAAGATTGATTGCCCATCCATCGTAGTTAGAACTATTGAGAAGCGGTTGTGATATGACGGCTCCGAAATTGTCACTTAATGATAGGTCATATGGAGAATTTGTTTTTCTTTTCTTCTCCACATTACTCTCATTGATGGACATGGCGTGATGGTGGTAATGATGTGATTAAGATGGAGATGTGCGTAACTGGATGACGAATATTTTCTTCGCAAAAAGTATGCTTTGTTTTTCACAAAGAAAACAGAGAGATGAGATGCGATCAAATCGACAATGAGACTGATTCAATCAAGGTCAAAGAGAGATGAAAAAGATAATCGAATTGTTTGTGAAAGTTAAACATAAGTTTCAAAGCTTTACTTGCTCTCATACCATGTCAAACTTTGCAAAGAGATAAAAGTTTCTTCTTATTCAATTATGTTAATCCTTAGGTAGAATTAGGGGTGAGCGTTCGGGTACCCGTTCGGGTTCGGTTCGGGTCTATTCGGGTTTCGGGTTTTCGGGTCTAGAGGTTCAAGATCCATTCGGGTATTTATGTTTTTTGGTTCGGTTCGGATCTTTGCGGGTTCGGTTCTGGTTCGAGTACCCGTATAAATTATGTAAAATTTTTTTAAAATTTCAAATGCATCTTAAAACCTCAAAAATCCAAAATTAAAATAACAAAAATAAAGAAATTTTAAAAATACATGACCAAATACTTACAATTAGTATAAAATTGTTTCGCTTCGGGTATTTGGCTAAAGTAGGTAAATATTTCCATTATTTTGAATATTTTATTACAATTTTTCATGGTATTTTAAGTATTTTTTAGTATTTTTGAATAATTCATATATATTCTTCGATATGTTTTGAATATTTTTGGGTATTAGATCTAAAGCTAGTTTTAAGTTTATTGTTATGCCGGAAAAAAAAAAGTTTATTGTTTAATTCGGGTATTTTCGGGTACCCGAAATATTTCGGTTCAGGCCGGGTTCGGGCTCGGTTCTTCGGATATTGAAGTTTAGAGTCCGCTCGGATATTTTCTCGGTTTCGGTTCGGTACCATCTTTTCGGGACGGGTTCGGTTCGGTTCTTCGGGTTCGGATATTTTGCCCACCTCTAGATAGAATATATACAATCCCAAATATCAGTCATCTAACCTAATCTAATTAGGAAAATTTACATATATAAGATTATGTAATATATTTATACAATAAGGAATATATCCTTTAACACTACCATCACTGCGAATTCTTTTGAACCTTTCGGTAACATTCTTTTGTTAGAGATTTCTGGCAACGTTTTAGTAACATTCGGGCGATAAGCTTTTTTCCCACTTTATGGTAACTTCGATTGATAGGAATTCTTCTCTCTCAAAGTTGTATATTCGCAACTGGAGTTTCAGAGTTATTTGATTTGATTTAAGTAAATGAATGGGTTAAGCTCAAGGATCAAATTTCTAGGTATTTAATTGTGAGAAAGAATTCAAAACATACTTATAGTGGGACTATGATGCATTGCTAGGTTAAAATCAGTTTCAGCGAAAAGAGTGACCCAAGAAGAAGTTACAAGGTTTAAGTAATGATATCAAAGAGAAATGAGGAGGTTCAAGCTACAAGTAGATGAATGGGTTAAGCTCAATGATTTTCTAATTTTTATCAAGAAGTATGGATTGGGTCAGAGATATATGATAGTGAGAATGAGTGTATGTTGCTGCTCGTGAAACAAAGTATACAGGAGCAAAACCTTTTAGGTTTCATGAAGTTACTTATTGGATCAAAAATGAGATCATCTGCATATGATTATTTGGTTGATTTCATCAAGGTCAGATTGGGAGAGAATAAAATGAACGAAGAGACAACAAGGATGGATCAACATTATAACAAAACACATTTAGATCCTTGTTTCATTCTGATTTTGATGACAGGTAAACTACTAATGATCAATCTACTCTGTTGCGAGATGGAAAGATCCTTAAGAGCACTACAAAGGTTGGGAAATATGTGTGGAAGGATTACTTTTGAAACTTTAGAAAACCCACTCAAGTTCAACAACACCTTATCATTAATGATTTTGATTCAGAAGAAGATATCTAATCTATTAAAACAGAATCATACTTTTTATATACTTAAAAAAGTTATTATTTAAATTTAGACATAATCACAATCATTAGAAATAATTATAACAATCATTATTATTTGATTAACATTACAATATAAATATTTCTAGTTCCATGTTATATCTTCTACCCCCACACACCATTAAATTATATAGAATTACGTTATTATTATTAATCAACGAGTCCAACTTTTAATTTGGTGCAAACTGACTTCATACTTAACATATAAAATATCAATATTTATATAGTTAGCGTGTTAGCATAGTATTGATAAATCTATAATAATGTTCAATACAATACTATAGATTCAGTCATATATTATTGGTTTTATAATAATTCGATTTTGATATATCTATACTATAGTATATGTGAAAATTATATTATTTTAGTTCAAATGCACATCTGTAAATTAGGGCTAGGCTTTCGTGATGTTGTTCAGGTTCAGATCGGGTTCAGATCCCGAACTTCAGCCCTATAGGATCCATTCTGGTTTTTGAAAAGTTCGGTTAGAGTTTTTCGGGTCGGATCGACTTTTATAAAACTATTAAACCCGAATAAATCCAATACTTTTTTCGGGTTCGGCTAATTTTGGATTTTTCGAATTCGGGTTCGGTTTTCTTTCAAATTTCTCTAATTTTTCGGATATTTCGAGTTTTTATCGAATATTTCAGTTTTTTTTATGATTTCTCGGTTGTTTCATGATTCAGATTCAGGATTTTCGGATTAACAAAGACAAGTATATGAATATAAAGCTATAAGGGTAAGGATGTGTGTATATGTGTG
The DNA here is from genome assembly GCA_900406275.1 of Anastatica hierochuntica. Lineage (NCBI taxonomy): Eukaryota > Viridiplantae > Streptophyta > Magnoliopsida > Brassicales > Brassicaceae > Anastatica > Anastatica hierochuntica. The sequence goes on along the minus strand of OVAN01001296.1, from coordinate 13,004 downwards.
TGTAAAAATTTGGGCGACCATATACTACTTTGAGTTTTGGGTTCGGTTCGAGTAAAACCCGAAACTCGAAAATACTTGAACATCGAACCCGTTCAAATTTTTTCACATATTTTTCTGGTTCGGTTTGGAGTAAAGATTTTGTTGTTAAAAAATAAAATGTAAAGAGCTAATCTTATTCTTACAAACATTTTCCAAATACCAATTTTTTAGAAAAAAAATAGTATCACAAAATATTATTAATTCGCCTAAACAAAAATATTTTATGTTTATTAAACATATAATATTTTTAATTAATTAACTTAATTTTATCACATATAAAAATTTTCCAAATAAAAATATTTGCAAATAATAACAATATATAAAAATAATATACAAAATAATTTATAATTAAATGTAATTAACTATAATTTCGTGACAGATCAACTCTAATGTTTTAATGTTCGTGACGGATGTTGTCGCCTAAGCCTTTTTATTATCCCTATCTAGCTTGTAGTGTGAACTAGAACACGACTATCAATTTAAAAACATGAAAACAATATTTCTTCTTCCTCTAATCTAAATAAGGTGTTTAGACCTATCTTCTTACACTTATTTCCCTTTGCGGTCTATCACGCTCGACCGCTACACGTTTATATAAGTAGCAAAAGATCACTACAGCAAGGATTAAGTTTTGATAAGCTTGAGTGGTCAAACTCAAGCCGGGAAATTTTCAGAAGCATCGAAATATTCGACCCTCTTTCTTGCTGGATTTTGGTAAAGAAAAGTGGAAAAGACATAATCTTTCCGGAGCTGAACCGGACAGGAGAAATTATTCACCAAAGCAAATTAATATCCGTTCAAACAAATCCTGCTACGGAGGAAATAATTAATGGATAAATTAGTAGGTTTGGCGTACTCTTTTTCTCTTATCGGGTTTTGTCCCAATGGATTTTCCCGACAAGGTTTTTAACGAGGCATCGGGTTTACTTCCGTATCACTTATCCGTTAATCCCGCAAGTATTTAAATTAAATTTCTGTTCAAACTAGTATTTATTACTTGCAGTTTTTCGAGGAGTTCTTTTGCATGTAGAAAGTTCCTCCTTCTTCTATTTATTTTCGAAAACTAGTATGAAGAAAATCATACATTGCTTAATCAAAAATCCTTGAGATTGTTTATTTATTCTTGGAGAGTAATATCCATAATTTGGTGGTGAGTGATATCCAACTCGTTGGTGCGTAACATCCAACTTTCTGATCAAATCGTGGTGCATTATATCCTCGTTATGTTCGTGGTATATCAAATGATTTCCGCAGCCTTTGTGTGACCAATCGACTCCCCCGTTAAGAATGCACAATCTGTTATAATAAAATAAGAATCCGTCTTGCCTAAAGAAATGACCAGCTGCGAATTTCGCACAAGCTTTGTAAGGTTCCTGGAATTCCAAATCAGTTTCATATAGATCTTTGAGTTGCTCAAATCCCAGCAATTTAAATTCAAGAGTAGAAAAAAGAACATACCTTCGAGATAGTGCATCAGCCACTATGTTTACCTTACCTTGTTTGTACTTAATAACGTATGGAAACATATCGATGAACTCGGCCCACCTAGCGTGTCTTTTTCTGAGTTTGTTCTGCCCCTTTAAGTACTTTAATGACTCATGATCAGTATGAATTATAAATTCTTTTGGCCAGAGATAGTGCTACCACGTTTGTAAAGCTCATACTAAAGCGTACAACTCCTTATCGTAAGTGGCGTAGTTTAGTGTTGCACCTCCAAGCTTTTCACTAAAATAAGCTATTGGCCTTTCTTCTTGCATCAAAATAGCACCAATACCAACTCCTGAAACATCACATTCAATTTCAAATGTTTTACGAAAATCTAGTAGTATTAAAAGAAGTGCATGAGTGAGTTTCCGTTTAACTGTTCGAAAGGCTGTTTTTTGTGCTTCTTCCCATTTGAATCCCACACTCTTTTTGATAACTTCAGTGAGTGGTGCGGCAAGGTTGCTAAAGTCTTTAACAAAGCGCCGATAAAATCCGGCAAGTCCATGGAGACTTTGAACTTCTCCAACTGTTTTCGGACTTGGCCAATCTCGAATTGCTTTTACCTTCTCCTCATCGACTTTAACTCCATCTGTACTTATTACAAAACCCAAAAACACAATGATGTTTGTAAAAAAAAGTACACTTTTTAAAGTTAGCATACAACTTCTCCTTGCGAAGTATATTTAGCACCAATTGGATGTGTTTGATGTGCTCTTCCAGCCCCTTGTTGTAAATCAAAATATCATCAAAATAAACCACAACAAAGACACCAATGTAATCTCTCAGAATATGATTCATTAATCTCATAAAAGTGCTGGCCGCGTTAGTCAATCCGAACGGCATTACGAGCCATTCATATAATTCGTCCTTAGTTTTGAACGCCGTTTTCCACTCATCTCCTTCTTTCATGCAAATATGATGGTAACCGCTTTTAAGATCAATCTTAGAAAAAATGTAAGCACCATACAGTTCATCAAGCATATCATCTAAACGAAGAATAGGGTGTCGATATTTCACCGTAATATTATTGATTGCTCGACAATCAACACACATTCGCCAACTACAGTCTTTCTTTGGCATGAGTAGAACGGGAACAACACATGGGCTCATACTTTCTCGGATATGTCCTTTCTTCATGAGCTCCTCAATCTGCCTTTGTAGCTCCTTAGTCTCCACCGGATTAGTTCTATAGGTTGGTTGGTTTGGGAGTGAAGCGCCTTGAACAAAATCGATTTGATGCTCAATTCCTCTAAGAGGTGGCAGCCCCTTAGGATTTTCTTCTGAGAAAACATCCTTGTATTCCTGAAGCAAAGAAGTCATCTCACTCGGCATCACCGGTTCTAGATTAGTTAAGCTCGAAAGAGCTTCTTTAAACACAAATAACAACAACGATTTTTCAGATTTAAGAGATTTCTTAATATCACCCGATTTGGCAAACAAGTTGGGCTGTTTAGTGGTGATTTATTCCTTTTCTTTAAGCTGCAATTGATCTTTATAAACCTCCATTGGTGTTAATGGCACCAGAACCGTTTTCCTGCCATTAAATTCAAAAGAATACTTGTTAGTAAAACCGTTGTGCATTACTTTGCGATCAGATTGCCAAGGTCTTCCGAGTAGGATATGGCCAGCGGCCATTGGTATAACATCACATAAAACTTCATCCTTGTACTTGTCGATGCTTATTGGAACCAATACTTAGCTGGTCACATTCAGTTCTCCGCTTTCACTAAGCCATTGAAGCTTATATGGTTTTGGATGTTTCTTTGTCATTAGTCCGAGCTTACGAACCATTGTCTCGCTTGCTACATTTGTACAGCTACCTCCGTCGATGATAAGGCTGAAAAATTTGTCTTGCATAAGGCAGCGAGTATGGAACAAGTTCTCTCTTTGTTCATGCTCCTCGGTTTTAGTTTGCATACTTAGAGATCTTCTTACAACTAGTAAGTATCGTTTAACCGGTTCTTCTTCAGTTTCAGCCTCCGAAAAATCAGATTCTTCATCCTCCGGTTCATATTCTCCATCATCTCGAAAAATCATAACCTTCTTGTTTATACAATCACATGCATATTGTCCCCTCCCAAGACACTTGAAACACTTAAGATCTCGGTTCTTTGAAGTGGAAGCAATTTCTTTACCCTTGTCTTTACCAAAAACAGTTGGCTTAGCTTCTTCTTTAGGTGCTGAAACTGTTTTATTTTCCCTTGGATAACTTGTCCTTTCTTCTCTAAGATAGCTCGTCTTTTCTGCTCTAATTCTAGTTCGAGATTAGGACTTCCTTTTGAGTTGTTTTTCTACCATAATTGCCTTATGAAGCATCTCTCCTAGCTCAACGTAATGATGTAATTCCAAGCTGTCTTGAATATCTCGATTCAGTCCTTCCATAAACCGAGACATAGTCGCTTCTCTATCTTTCGTAATATCAGCTCGTATCAAAAGAAGTTCCATCTCTTGGAAGTATTCATCCACTGAACGCGTTCGTTGATTGAGTTTTCCAAGTCGTTGATGATGTTCTCGATGATAATGACCAGGAACAAAACGTTTCCGCATTATAGATTTCATTTCCTGTCGCGTTTCAATGGGATCCTCTTCATTTCGTCTCCTTGACGTTACTAGTTGATCCCACCAGCTTAATGCGTAATCATAAAATTCTGTGGCAGCAACCTGCACCTTCTTGCGCTCAGAATAGTGTTGGCAACCAAAGACGATTTCCATTTTCTTTTCCCACTCTACATACGCATCCGGATCAGCTTTTCCCTGAAATGGAGGGATTTTGAACTTAGTTCCAGCAAGTTTGTCTCTATAACTTTCTCTGCCTCCTTGGACTCGTCTAGGCCTTCTTCTACTCTTCCGAGAAGAGCTGTTGTGGATGTCGTATTAATTTTCAGCTTCTTCTTGAGCTAAATTCGTGGCTGCTCATGATCAACATTTTCTCTCCTTAAGCCACGAATTTCCTTCCTTATAACATCAGTAGTGGTCTGCTGGACTTCTTCTCTTAGACCATTGATTCTTGCATCTAATTTAGAGTCAATTAGCTTGTCCATATAAGCGGTAAGCGCTTCAACCATCAGCTTGTTTTCTGGACTGATTCCTTCCATGTTTACTCCCATCATGGTTCCTGAAAATTAATAAAAAAAACAAAGCCAGTAAAGAGTTCTAACAAAACAAAATCAGATTTCTGCAAAAGCTAGCATTTCAACTTGTTTCATGCAATTTTAATACTCAAACTTGATCTGATATTTTCGAAAATTCTCAAACTAATTCAGTTCACAATGATCAAAGTTTTCACAACCAAAAACGAGTTCTAGATGATAAATTTATCAAGATTAAATCACTAAACCTCCTAGAATCTGAACTGAATTTCTCTGCAGAATTTTAATAGTCAATTTCGCAACAATCAGAAACGAAAAGAGAAGAGATAGAACGAAACAACCTGTTCTAGAGTGGCTCTGATACCACTTGATGAGAATCCCGTTAGAATCGCACTCTAGAACACTCGGGTTTGGATAGATATGGCTGTGCGAAACCAGAAAGCTTCACATGCATCGGGGGAGTCGATTGGTCACACAAAGGCTGCGGAAATCCTTTGATATACCACGAACAGAACGAGGATATAACGCACCACGATCTGATCGAAAAGTTGGATGTTACGCACCAACGAGTTGGATATCACTCAGCAACGAATTCTAGATATTACTCTCCAAGAATAGATAAACAATCTCAAGGATTTTTGATAAAGCAAATCTGATTTTCTTCATACTAGTTTTTGAAAATAAATAGAAGAAGGAGGAGCCTTCTACATGCAAAAGAACTCCTCGAAAAATAGCAAGTAATAAATACTAGTTTGAACAGAAATTTAATTTAAATACTTGCGGGATTAACGGATAAGTGATACAGAAGTAAACCCGACGTCTCGTTAAAAACCTTGTCGGGAAAACCCATTGGGACAAAATCCGATAAGAGAAAAAGAGTACGCCGAGCCTACTAACTTATCCATTAATTATTTCCTCCGTAGTAGGATTTGCTTGAACTGATATTAATTTGCTTTGGTGAATAATTTCTCCTGTCCGGTTCAGCTCCTCTTCATGTTTCCAAGCTCGAGAAATGATCCCTTCAATTGCTTTCTTTAGCTCACTTAGCTTTAGCACGAGTAATAGGACCTCTCGGAATTGACAATGCATCCTCATTGACAAGTTGCTCCTTAAGCTTCGATTCACACTCCAAATCCATTGCTAAAAAACCAGATTCGACTAACCCGGAGAGTGATGAAGGAACTTGTTTGACAACAACCTTTCAAAGCCTCGATGCAATCTTAGAGCTCCACAACTCTTTGTATAGAGTCTGGAATAAGGATCCCATCGATTCTATCAAGGAGTAACTACTTTCAAATCTCCAAACCACATCTAATAAAGGGTCGCCATAAAACACATAAGCTAACAGGGACTAATTAACCCGGGTAAAAACCAAAATGGTAACCGTGGCTAGGAACCGAGAACCCAAACACCACTATGACGAAAATTAAGAAGCAGGGGCTACGACTATCCAACCACCAACTAAGTTAGCTCAACAAAGATCTAGAGATAAAGTGAGGAGACAAATCTATAGAAGCTTCAACATAAAAGGTGTCGGAGAAACTGAGGATCTATATCTGTAGATCGAACCCTTAGATCTGAGAATCAAAGCTGGCAGAGAGGAGATGTAGCAGAAGAGCGAAGCCCACTACACAGACGGAGCAGGAACTCCGCCATCTCTACACAGACTCCAATTTGGCCGAGTCCCCAAATTGACGGTTCCGCCCGAAAAGCCAACAACATATGCAAGCATAACATCTACCGAATCACAAAACAAATAACAATCTTTACAAGAAAAAACAAACGGAGATGACTCAGGCGCTGTGAGAGCCGCCACGATAGACAATACATATCTAGGGTTTACTTTCTTAGAGAAGCTTTTTGTTTTTTCGTTCTTCCAACGATAAGATTAAACAAATTTTTATAATATATGCTTACACAAATCTTTGGTCGTGTGGTAATCAACGTTTCTAATTACCCAGTGATCGTACTAAAAGTCACGTGGTGGATGTCAACTAATGTATGACCATATTGAATTCATAACAGACTAAAGCGCTAGCAGAGAAGAATATGCATGATCTTGAGGCTTGAGGAGAACAAGCGGTGAGAATTATAAAACCACCAAACCAAAAATCTTTTTTAAAGATTTCACAAAATCCTCATTCTATGAATAATTTTTCGATCCTCATTTTGTACCAGGAATCGCTAAAACCTTAGATGCGGAAGTAAAGATATGGTCAACTCGAAAATAAGAGAACATCATTACTCTCAACATTGCAATATGTTCGTTTTCTAATAAAAATAGAAATATAAAAGTCAAAAAATTAAACCTTTTTTTCAAAACCAAGATTTTCTTTGTACGTGTATGAGTTTGATATGAATCATATCCATGGTCAAGAGCATTGGGCAACTGTTGTATTTTTGCTGAAGTATCACAGAGACTCTGAACAAAAAGGAAGGTTTGAAGCTTTGTCACTAAGTAAACATGAGGAGCTCACGTGTTTGTGCCAACAGATCAAAAGGGCAAAGGAGTAATCAACCATTGTCAATTCAAGTTTTCATTTATCTTCTTCCTCTGAAAGCAGGGTACGGGACAAAGGAGAGAGAGGGGAAAAAGGATTCGATCAAAAGGTTATAAAAGCAAGATAGAAGTTGTAACAATGGTGGTGTGAGTAATACAGAGAGAATAAGAAGAGACTGTTTCAGGTTTTGTAGCATATTCTCTTAAAGGTTTTGTAATCAAGTCTTTTTAGTAGATTTTAGAGAGGTCTCAGTCCAGACATAGTGATTCACATTGGATCATAAACTGGGTTAACAAAACTTGTGTCTTTCTTTAGTTCATTCAAACAAAAGAGTAATAGATCAAACCAAAGAGAAAGTGAGGTTTCCGCGTGCTACAAGCATAAAGTTACAAACTTTTTTTCACAAACTGGTATCAGAGCTTGAGTTATGAGCTGGGAAAGGAAGAAAGGTCTTAATTTTGCAAAAGATTGAAGCTTTGGTGATAAAGTTTCAAACTTTCTCTCAGATATGACTTCTGGAAGAACAGAGGTAGAAAACTTTGATGGAGAAGGAGATTACATACTTGGGAAAGAAAAGTTACTTGCTCACATGGATATGTTGGGGTTGATGGAAGGGCTTGAAGATGAGGAAGCCTCCGAGACTCAGTAACAAGCAGCTGAAGGTGGAGACTCAACTGCAGCAGAGCAAAGTCCAACAACCCAAGTCGATAAAGCTCTCAAGGAAAAGAGAGGAAAGACTAGATCTAATATCATTTTGAGTTTGGGAAATAATGTTCTCTGGAAAGTCATTAAGGAGAAGACTACAACAGGAATGATCAAGGTTCTAGATCAGCTGTTTATGGCAAAGTCTTTGCCAAATCGTATCCATCTGAAGTTGAGGCTGTATGGATACAAGATGCAGGATATTATGACCATAGATGAGAAAGTGAATAATTTCTTCAAGCTGATATCAGACCTAGAGAATGTTAAAGTTTTTGTACCAGATGAAGATTAGGCCATTGTGTTACTTATGTCACTATCGAAACAATTTGATCAGCTAAAGGAAACTATAAAGTACTGCAAGATAACTCTAGCTCTTGAAGAAATTACAGAAGCAATCAAGTCAAAGATACTAGAGTTGGGAGCTAGTGGAAAATTATTGAAGAATAGCTCTGAAGCATTGTATGTACAGGACAGAGGAAGAGCTGAAAACAGAGATAAAAGTGTTGAAAGAAACAAACATCAAAGTGGATCAAGGTATAAAGAAAAGAAATGATGTTGAGTACGTGGCAAGGAGAGATATTATAAAAGACAATGCTACATCTGGAAAGAAAGAAACAAAAGGGGAAGTAATTCACAGAAATGAGAAAGCTCAAATGTCACATGACAAGTGAGTGATGCAACATCTTTAATTGTTTCAGATGTTTTAAATGCAGTGTCTGAAGTAGATTAAAATGACTGGATAATGGACACGGGTTGTTCATTTCATATGAAATCAAGGAATGATTGGTATGTTAAGTTTGATGAGTCAAAGACTGGTAGAGTAAAGATGGTGAATGATACATTCTCTGAAGTATAAAGAGTTGGTAGTATCAGGATCCAAAATGATGATCACTCAACGGTTTTGCTTACAAATGTAAGGTATATTTCATCAATGTCAAAGAACCTCATTTTTATGAGAACCTTGGAGGATCAAGGGTGCTGGTTTCACTCAAAGAATGGGATTCTAAAGGTGAACAAAGGTTGCTGAACAATTATTAAAAAGAAGAAAAGTGGTACATTGTATCTGCTACAGGAAACTGTGTTATTGGGAAATGTTAATGCAGTGACATTTTCAAAGGAAGAGACAAAACTGTGGAACAACAGGCTATGTCATATGAGTCAAAAAGCATGGATATTCTGGTAAAGAAAGGGTGTCTACAAGCTGATAAGATCAAAAGTTTTGAAATTTGTGAGGATTGTACTTATGGAAAAGCTCATCGGGTAAGCTATAGAACATGCAAACATATTGCAAAGGATAAGTTGGGATACATACATTAAGACCTTTGGGGATCACCAACAGTGCCTAGTTCACTAGAAGGATGTTAGTACTTTATTACTTTCATAGATGACTACACAAAGAAAGTGTGGGTATACTTTATGAAAAGAAAAGATGAAGCATTTAGGACATTTGTTGAATGGAAAAGCTTGTTGAGAATCAGTTAAACAGAAAAGTGAAGGTATTAAGAACTGATAATGCTCTTGAATTTTACAACCAAGAGTTTGATGGTTTCTGCAGGGAAGAATGGATTGTAAGACACAAAACTTGTACTTACACTCCACATCAAAATGGAGTTGCAGAACGCATGAACGAAATTGTAATGGACAAGGTAAGAAGCATTCTTTGTGAATCATGTTTGGGAAAAATGTATTGGGTTGAAGCAGTTGCAACAATAGTTCATAGTATTAACAAATCACTTGCATCAACCATTGAGTATGAGATCCCAGAGAAAGCTTGGACAGGGTCATTACCAGACTTAAACTCTTTGAGAATATTTTGTTGCATTATATATGCTCACTCAGATCACGGAAAGTTAAATCCAAGAGCAAAGAAAAGCATTTTTCTCGGTTATGCTACAAGAGTAAAGGGATATAGAGTGTGGATATTAGAAGAGAAGAAATGTGTGATTAACAGAGATGTAAAATTCACAAATGAAGTGATGTTCAAAGATTATGATAGAAAAGGAAAGGAGATTCTCACATCAGTACAAGAGAAAGAAGTTACAGTGACAATTCCAATACTTCAAGAAGCTGAAAGCACTTCACCTCAAGTGGAGTAGATAATGAAGTTGAGGTTGAACCATATCCACTGCTTCAAGGAAAATAACTTGAAGATGATTATGCGTCTAGTACAGAGTCTGAAGAAGGCTATAATCTTCAAGATCTTGAAAATTATCAGTTGGCCAGAGATAGAACTAGGAGAGAAATCAGACAACCGAGAAGATTTGATAAGATTGGTGACTCAGGATATGCTTATAATCTAACAGAAGATGGTGGTACACTAGAATCAACTTGCTATATAGAAGCTGTAAGTGATCCAGATTATGATGAGTGGAAAGGTGGAATAAATGAAGAAATGTTGTCACATAAGAAAAATCACACTTGAGATCTTGTTGACAAACCAGAAAATGCAAAGGTAATTGGTTGTAAGTGGATATACAAGAGAAAGATGGGAATACCAGGAGTAGAGGAGTCAAGGTTCAACGCAAGGTTGGTAGCATAAGGGTTCTCTCAGAGAGAATGAATAAATTATGAAGAAATATTTTCACCAGTGGTGAAGCATGTCTCAATCTGGTTAATGTTATCAGTTGTCTCTCATTTTAATTTTGAGCTTGAACAACTTGATGTGAAAATGGCGTTCCGACATGGAACACTTGAGGAAACAATATACATGATGCAACCAGAAGGTTTTTTGGATAACAAGTCACCTGAGAAGGTGTGTCTCCTCAAAAGACTTTGTATGGCACCTGTGTGTACTTCAAGGAAACTGAAGCAGAAGTTATGACATACTTGCTGTTATATGTTAATGATATATTTCTCGTATCAAAGGACAAAGACACAATCAACAAGCTGATAGAAAGTCTGAATTTTGAATTTTAAATGAAAGATTTGGGAGCTGCAAAGAGAATCTTGGGAACGGAGATATAATCTTAGGAATGGAGATATACAGAGACAAGTCTAAACATCTACTAGAACTGTCACAGAATGGTTATCTACAGAAGGTTCTTGATACATTCAAAATGGGTGAATGTAAAGTAGTTCATACACCTTTAGAAAGTCACATGAAGCTAAGAGAAAAAGAACTTCAAGAACAGATTGTGTCAATGAAAGTTGTACCTTATGTTAGTGCAGTGGGAAGCATAATGTACTCAATGATTGGTTCAAGACCTAATTTGACATATATGGTTGGTCTAATAAGCAAGTTTATGAGCATTTCATTGAAAAAACACTGGCAAGATGTGAAGTGGGTTATGGGCTACATGAAGGGTATACTAAGAACAAGACTACAATACAAGAAAGAAGATGAGATTGTAGTTAAGAGTTTCTGCGATTCTGATTTTGTTGCAGACTTGGATAGAAGAAGATCAATCACATGATACACATCCACTGTGGGAGGTAATGTGATTAGATGAGAGTATGGTTTACAGAATGTTGTAGCTCTGTCTACAACAGAAGCAGAGCACATGCTCCGAGTGAAGGAACCAAAGAAGCATTGTGGCTGAAAGAAATCATGAATGAATTGGACTATTGTGTTTCACAGAGTTTTATTGCTCTAGCAAAGAATGTTGTTCATCACGAAAGGGCTAAACATATTCTGAGAAGGTTTCATTTCATCAGAGACTTGATAAGTGAAGTAGAGATCAAAGTTTTAAAAATCTCTACATTCCATAATCCGGCTGATATGTTGACTAAAGTGCTACCTGTTAGCAAATTCTTGAGTGCTTTCACGAGACTCAGGGTTACCAATGCCTAGTTTTGGCAGATGGAAATCAATACCACTAGAAAGGAAAGTAGTTCAAGAGATGATACTAAAGTAAAGTGGAGTTTTGTGATATTTTGCTTAAGTATCATAGAGACTCTGAACCAAATGGAAGGTTTTAAGCTTTATCACTAAGCAAACATGAGGAGCTCACGTGTTTGTGCCGACGGATCAAAGGGTAGAACAGTAATTAACCATTGCTAACTCAAGTTTTCGTTTGTCTTTTTCCTTTAAAAGCAGAGTACGGAACAGAGGAGAGAGAGAAGGGGAAAATGATCTGATCAAAAGGTTATAAAAGCAAGATAGAAGTTGTAACAATAGTGGTGTGAGTAATACAGAGAGAACAAGAAGAGACTGTTATAGGTTTTGTAGCAGATTCTCTTAAAGATTTTTGTAACCAAGTATTTTTAGTAGATTTCCGAGAGATTTCGGTCAATACGTAGCGATTTATATTGGATTGTGAACTGGGTTAACAAAGCTTGTGTCTTTCTTTATTTCATTCAAAGAAACGACCGAAGAGAGAAAGTGAGGTTTATGTGTGCTACAAGCATAAAGTTACAAACTTTCTTCACAACAACCATTGCCATTAAACTCTTAGCTTCAGCAGTTGTAATCTGAGTCTACTTGAAAGCTACACTATGCTTTCATCTAGATAATTTCAACATGAGGTGGAAACATCCATCGAAAGTATATATGTGGAAAGGTCTTCGATCTTCTTAAGGTAATTCATGTTTTAGACACTTTTTTATAAATGTTTTAAACACTTCTTTTCCAAAAATGTTGAGATATATAATTTTGCTAATTGATTAAATCTGCAATTTTCAAGAAAATTGGAACAAATTGAATTCAGAAGGAAGGTAGAGATTAAAAGTTTCGATTCATTTGTGGAGTCGTGTTCTGCTTGAGTAGTTTAAGAGTGAATATCTTGTGTACAATTAGATTGTCACTCTTTACATATCTTCTCCAAGTTGTCTCCCGGTGTGGCACAACCGGAGTCGAGAGATTAACCCTCCACGCCTATGCCAACTAGTGAACTCTCTGTTTATTCTTTGCCCGTGTTGGTGTCTGCTTTCGGGAGGACAGGTTCTTCGGTGATTGGTTTCTGGATTTGACTTGTTCGGAGATGGCTTCACTTCGCGAGGATCGGGGCAGGGATTAGGCTGACCTCCTCCCCTTCTCCGTCCGATGAAGGAACCTTAGGGATCTTCTCCGACAAAGCTCTTTCCATGGCCATTTGATTTACTTTGCAGGACCGCTGACGTTTGTAATTCATCTTGGCCTACTGGAGTTGTAAACTATTGTCTTGTGTTTCTATTTATAGTTGAGCTTTAGTCTTAGCACTATAGTGGTAAGATTAGACCTTAAATCAAATGTCAAAAAGTTTTTTTTTGG
>OVAN01001295.1:0-34711 GCA_900406275.1 Anastatica hierochuntica | reverse complement strand
TGAACTAGAGGCCGATCTAGACGTCGATTGGAACCAATACCGGAGGTCCGTCTTGGCGCCAATAGGCGCTAAGACCAGGGCATGGCCTTGGCGCCAATTAGTGCCAAGACAGAGTACTTGTCTTGGCGCTGGTTGGCGCTGAGACGCGGATAACGTTCAGCCGTAATCCGTTGACTGAACCACGTCCTTTCCGATCGTCATTTCCTTCAAATCGTCATTTGATCATCTCTCNTCTCGATTGGAGTTTCCGTCAAACCGTCATGATGATAGTCGTAAGGATTCGTACTTTTCGTGGATTTCGTATCGATCGTGTAAAATGACGAAGGTTAACTTAAACCCCAAAAGAGTTCAAACTATACGACCATCCTTATCGTTCCACGAAACTATTGCCGCTTATTCTTACGAGAAACGGTTTTCCGCAATAAGTCGTAAAGATCACTTAGCCGCAAAACGGCCCGAAAGGGCCCAAACCGCGATAACGGTCCACTTACGGTTTCGGGCGAGAACTGGCCCGCTTACGATGACGGTTTACCAGGGTTTCGCGAAAATGTTAAGTTTCAAGAAGAAAGAAAGGATCTCGAAAAGATATATGCAAATCAGGGAAAAAGGAATATTTCCACGAAAAGATATGCACGAATCGGGGACGAAAAAGGAAACGAGCCAAGCTTACGAAGACTTATATAAAGGGTGCGAAGGATGAGATAAACAAGGACCAATTTTCGTCACCGCAAAACACTTAGAAAAAACTAGGGTTCTTACTTTGTTTTCGTTAGCGAGTTGCGACTCAACTAGGTTACGAGTCTACGTTGTAGTTCTATGTAATAGTCGCCAACAGTTCTTGCGGCCACGGCTTAACACTAGTTTCGCACGCTCAGACCACGAACTCGAATAAGATCCCTTATACTTTCTTCGTTCTTTGTTTATTTCGTTTATTATCCATGTTTTGATCCACGATTCTCTTTTTGTGTTCAAACTGTTTCTCATTACGAATCTTGTTACTTTACCATCGTTTTACATATCTCGCTTTGCAATCTGTTTCGTATCAATCTCACTTACATTATTCATCTTGTTTATCTTAGTTTCGTCATGTAAATCTTGTTAAACTAACTATCGCAATATGTTCGCATATTTGTTTTAGTCACGCTTTTTGTTTGATCTTATCTTGCAGATTAGTTTCGTAACTTTAACTTTATTTCTTGTGTTCATCATCTGATCTCATTGCTTTTCGGCCACAGAGAATCCGTGAACCACGTAAACATTGACAGTCAGAATTTCGGTTCCCACAAACTTTATGCATGAAAAGGTAGTTTTCCTGTATTTTTAGTTCGTTGAGTCATTTCATGTCAGAACATGAATTTTGGAGCATTATGGAGCTAATTGCAGCACAAACTTGTTTCTGGATAGTTTCCAAGCATCATAAAGATCATCCAAGATGAAGGCTTTCGACCGTTGGATTTTGATGAAATATAGACAGGAGCTAAAGAGTTTAGTTAGATTTCATATAGAAGTTGTTTCATATTATGTGGAGCAATGGATCAAGAGTTATAACAAATATACGGAAGACTAGTTCTGCTGGTTCGCGAATGAAGGATGCGTAGGAAGGATAGAACAAAATGATAACGATTTTTTTTTCTATCAAGGCTTTAACACGACAAAATTGGATGTCTTACAGGTCTTTTCAAGCCCAAAAAGTCAAGAGAAAGTTCTTCTACAAAAAGCCCAAATTGAAAGGCCATAAAGGCCCGGTATATATAACTACTTACATAGACATTTAATGAGAATTTGGTTTATTGTCTCTTTGATTTTCTAATATCTTTTTGTTTACATATATATTTTACGATTATAAACTAATAATATTGTTTTACTTTATTGAAAGAGGACATGAATTGATGTGCACTGCTCATGGTAAAACTGCAATTGATTTCTATAAGCAATGACAAAAGGTTCGTCATCCTAGCCATTGCTACGATTGTCTCAAAGGAAACCACAAAGAAAATGCAGTTTTCTGTTTGCTAAGATTTTGGAGGATCATCAAACATGGAGGTCAATAAAATCTTATACTGTTACATTTGTATAATAACTAATATTTAGTTTTGAATTATATATGTTTATTAATTGATCATTACTTTTATTTGCATAAATGATTACTTGAGAATCAGCAATGGGCTTGGTAATTCTCAATTTCAGTTTAATCCTGATATACCTGAAATGTAAGAGCTAAGAATCATGTAAGACAAATAATATGCTCATACTTTTATATATAATCTATAAGTATATTATTATTATTATATACATATAACTTTGTAATTGATAATCCAATAAACTGCAGGAAAGACTATACATCAAACTTCTTAGCAAAACCAGAAGATCATGTGGACATGTGGAGGTTTGAGTTACCCGAAGACAATGAAGATTAAAATGACTAAGTTCAGGTAACTTTCCTAATCATGTACGCAATTTGTATATATAAGTGAATAGTATAAATAAAAACTAATAAGATTATCAGTATAACTTATAGTTTACATATGCTAAGTTCTAAAACAAAGCTATATTGTCATATATACATTACTTATGTAGATTATCTAAACCTAAACCTAAACCTAACTTACTAAACATAACTACTTTAATAATAAGGATCAGATTAATTAATTAACTAAAACTTGTTGAGATTATTAAAGCAGAAGTAAAAGAGAATTACCAAATGTCAAACTTATTAAAAAAAAGAACCAAAGGTCAAACTTAAAAGAAAAAGAAACAATTGTCTAAATGAAAGAAGTGAATTAACGGGGAAAAAATTATTGTAGCTTATTCTTAACAGAGAACATAAAAAACAGTTCCATCAATCCTTAACATCTCCTAATTTGGTTTCAAACACACATTGCTTCTTGGTTGATGATGATTCATCTTCCTTTTCTGAAGAACATTGTTCCTTACGTTTGGAGGAAGTAGACTGTGGAGTTGAAAAACTCTCTGTCTGATCTCCATTGATATTGGTTAACATGAACTGCTCCTGTTATAATTTAAAAAATTTAATAAGTGTTATTAAAATATCAATAAAAATATATGTGTTCCTATAATTGATATTACCTGCTCAACAGAATCAATAGCAGAATTGTTAGACTGAAACTCAGAATCCTTCTGAGATTCAATATCACCATCCTTATTTAAGCACACCTTAGACACCTTGAAAGTGTCATTTCCTCTGAACAAATTCCCCTTTTCAATGTTCACAACAAATTGAAAAGTCTTCCCAATTATATTCGTAATAGCAAGTGACAACGAAGTTGGATCTTCAATTTGTTCATAAAATTTACATAAGTTATTTTAAAAGCTGAATAATCGATGAAAATATATTTTACAACCTCAATACACAAAAAAAAACCTCATTGAGTTTCCCATCCAAGATATCAGATGCAAATTGGCAAACAATGTCCATGGCAGGTTTGTAAAAAAAATTTAATTTGACTTCAGATGTCTGGTCCATGACACACACATGAAGTTTAAACTTGTAAAAATTGAGTTTAAGCAGTTTTCAATATTATAAACTTTAAAATGTGTAATAGTTATTAATCAATATACTAAATATTAATAGTATATATCAAACACTACCTTGGAAAAACGTTGGTAACATTTTTTCCACACCTTTCACACCAAAATGTGTCTATTTTAGTTTTCGATTGAGGTTCATTCTCTTTTTTTTGGAACTCTGAAAACTATTTTATCACACTTTCGGCAACAAAAATAGTATCATGTCCAATCTGTATCAATAGCCATTATTGTACATATTATTTTGCATCTACCAACCTAAGAAATAAGTAAAACGAAAAGAATTAATGAATTTAATATGTGAAAATGGTATGTGTATTTTAATAAAATAATATAACTAAATATATATTATTTTATAAAAAACCTCAATAGAATCAATATAATCCTGGATTGATTTTATAGGAACTCCATCAAAATAATCCTCTCTAAAGAGAACCAAATCTTGCTTTGGTTAGCTCTCTAGTATGGTTAAACACATTCCATCATTTGGTAAACTGAAAGACAAATTTTAAAATAAATAATAAATTAGTATCATCAATCACAAAATATTTAAATATCTATTTTGTTTTACTACTTACTGATCTTTGAAATCGGTAATTTCAGGAATATCTGGATTAATTACAATCTGAGAAGTGTCAAATGCATTAGTTATTTGCAAATCACCTACATTTACAATAGAAGTGCGGGTTAGAATGTAGATTATTTAAAAATTCTATAAAAAACATGTAAATAATAATTACCCCTAAAGTTATTAATCTTAGCAAACCGAATAAGAACAATCACTTTGTCATTGCTGTCTTTGCTAACAGCATCAAAAAAAATCTCAACTAATTTTCCCCATAACGTACAAGATAGACGTTCATCACTATAAATTTAAAACCGTAAATTCAATTAAAATAAACATCAGCAAATACAAAAAATAATTGATCGTGAATTACAAAAATTATAACCTTGTGTCTCTAATCTCAAACTCAACCTTCTTCGTGCTTTTTTGATTCACTTCAAGTTCTTTCATCTCACCAGCATTGACAACTTTTCCAACAATATCTTTAAAAACTGAAAAAGTAAGTAAATCATCAAATAATACTTAAATAAGATACGATAAATTTTTACAGTATATGATATATTGCTAGAAAACAGAAATGATTTTTATACCTATCAAATAAAAAGCATTCAATGAACCATTTAAAACATGTTTAAAATTAGCCAACTTCAAATGAAAATCATTAGACTTTGATGGACATAGACTAATTGTAGTGATGTTCATAAAAGTCATTTTGAAATCGTGCATCGTGGGCCTAAACTGGCCCGATGGTTGTCAAAAAAAAATTCCCGATGATTCTCCATTCTCCAACAGATATAGATTTTTGAAATCTTAATATCTGAGGTCTCTCGATGGAAGCATGGATAAGAGTGCCCTACAAAATTAAAGGCTTTTTAATTCGATACATCTATATATTAAAACTTATAAACGTATAATAAAATTTTTTAAAATACTTACAAATTCATCAGAAAGAACCATATCAAGGGATTCACCAACTTGATTTGCTTATTGTCTCTAGAAATGCAGGATCTTTACTTGGATTCACCATGCTGTTTTAAAAGGTTTTACACTCTTCAGAGGAGTAAACCCGTTTGTTGTAGCCATTTTAAATACTATCTTTTTAATTTGCTTGTAATCGAAATTTTAAAGTGTGTTAAACTTATGGATCCATGATATAGTATTTATATGGATTTGTTATATTCTCGTGATTAACAATTAGGTAGAGGATAAAATAAGAATATTCTACTTTAGAGATTTGAAATCTATATACTAACCAAAAGATTGGATTTTCAATATATATGAATAACGAATAAAACTAAAAAATTGTTAAGATTACCAAATCAAACAGTTTTCCGAATAGTTAATAATTGAATAAATAATTGTTAAAACAAATCAATAAATATAAAATAATTTGCCGACCATGACCCTAAATTACTTTTTTTTTGGATAATTAATCTCTAGTGGCACATATTGTAAATCACACATCATGCTAAGGTTATTTATTTAACAATTCTTCTCTTTTAATAGTATAGAGATAATAAGCAAAAACCTGTTTGTAATTTCTATAGTCCGAGAGAGAAGCAAGTGGGTCAGTGGTTACACCACATCTGTTGTCATTTCACGAAGTTAGGGTTCGAACCTTACATCATATGTCTCTAATAACAGGAACTATTTATCATTAGGATATATATGACAAAAAAAAATTGTATAGTCCGAAGAACAGCGTGTCTTCATTCGTATTCATTAAACTAACGATTCTTGTCTCCTTCTATCTTTGTTGCCATAACAACCCCAAGAACATAATCTTTTAAACATTTGCTGTAAAACTACCAGCCAAAAGAATCATGAGATGCGGCAATAAAATAACATTAAGTAACCACTGATGTGCTCTGGGTTATCAGGGCTTAAGAGGATTTTTTCTGAAAATAACTATAACACTTAAGTATTACACAAAAAATAAGGCTCATACAACGTGGCTAAAGAAATTATAATTTAACCAATATGTGTTGGTACACGAAAAAACAATATACAGACAAATATACAATGTCAAAACGAGCTTTGTGTCTTTACCATTCCATCGGAAAGATATTTTATCTTCTAGACCATTTGTTACTCAAAGCCTTTTTATGTGATGGTAGTTCCTCTGGATCTCAGGTAGGGGTGAGTTCAATCCAAGTACTTGCTATTTTAGAGATATTTGATATTTAATTTGTTTTGTACAAATTGCCATAAACGCGTACTTATTGTTTCGAGTACTTACTTAAAAGTAGTTTACTTGTAAGTTACTTGCCCCATTCTATTATTTATTACTTGCGAGTACTTGTAAATTACTTGTAAGTATATACGAGTTACCTGTTAAATTATATTGTACTAAAGGTGGACATGATAGTTTTGTTTTATTTATTTTACTATGAACGGGCACCAAAGTTCTATAAACCAAGTATGTGTGTCTATTATAAAAAAGAAGAAGAGGCAAGAGATGCGAAACTTCCATCTGAGAGTTTTATTTACATCTGAAAAAATTCATCATATTTTACCTAGACTTGCACTTCCGAAAAATATATTTTCTTATGGTCCATGTGATATGTTCAAAGTGATATGTTTATTTTCAATCATTTCTCAAAAAATATATCTGCAAGTATCTATCATGTAACATATAACATCAAACCGGGTAATAAGTAGAGGGTAACCGAGTAGCTAATTTTTTATGATATTTATTACTTGTTACTTGTCTTGTACTTGCAAGTATCAAAATTATACGACTTGATACTTGACTTGATAGCGATGAGTGTTTGGAAAATCAAGGCGAGTACGGGATGAGTCACAAGTACAAGGCGAGTATGAGTATTTTTGCCCAGCCCTATTCTCAGGTATGGTTTGGTTAAAGCGGAACTATAATTTCTTTTTACAAGAGGAAAACTATTAAACTTAAATAGCACGTAAATAATAATTGATCAGAAAATTGTCAAAATATGTATTTTACGTTCAGTCATAACTTGAAATTTTTTATCAAAGTTGTATTTGTTATTTCATCAAATAATTATGTTGAGATATAACAAATAAGAAAATCACTAAGAAAGTGATCACCGATTCGATTTCGTAGTATGGTCTTCATAATCTTCATTCCTATACAACATCTCTCAGCGGAAGCGGTAGCAACATGCAACGTAAAAACTAAACTCAAAAAACTTAAACCAAAGGATAAGAAAAATGTTTCTTGGTTTCTATCATCACCCGTGCTAGATCTCCAAGAATTTTCATATCAATAAACCTTTCACCATCTCCAATATAAATGTCAAGTTGCTACTTAAGAGATGCACTCCACACAACTAAAATCCTCATGAGAAAACTTAGCCAAACTACTCAACTTCTCTATATCAAACTCACGAAATGGATCCATGGGATTTAAAGTTGATGTGCGTACGAATAATTTAGAATTTGTCTCGTTAAAGTGGTCATTAAACTTCTGAAGTTGCATATCCAACACGGTAGAAAAGCAATTGACTTGATAATTGTTGGAGGTAGGCATTCACCTCCCAAACGGTATCTGGCCCAGACACAACAGAGCCCACCAAAGCCCAATTAAATTTGAACCCAAAGAGGATCCTCTTTGTAACGAGGAACCTAACACGCAGACCTAAGTTCACAAGTTCGTGTACATCACCCTCTGATAAAGAATTAGTCACTTGACATAATTGATGACACAGCAAGAAGACGACAAGGGATGCAAGTCGTAAAGAGTAAATATAACAATTCCCGAAGTGATCGTTGGCAAGCCCATCCCAGAAAAAAAAACCACTTCTCGACAATAGTGCAAAGTACATATAATCAGGCCTGCAAACAAATATTAAAGCATGACTATACGCTGGTCATATGAGAAAGAGAAGAGGTATAGGGGGATCAAACAAAATAAAGAGAAGCGAGAAAAAGTTCGAAGGGAAACCTTACCTAACTATAAATAAGGGAGTGGCGTCAAAGAGAAGAGGATCTGCAACTTAAAGGGAGAATGGAGAGAAGACGAAATACATCGACCACAAACCATTATCGAGGTCAAAAATTGTACTTCCATTACTTCACTTTGTATTCTTTTTCATTTACTTAAGAATCAGTCGTAAAATCGTTAGCCATTTGCAAATATACTTTTTCTTATTCACGTGCTCATCCATCTCTAAAATTCTTTAGTAGTTTGAAATCCACTTTCAACATTGGACGCCGTTTATGAGGATAGATTAGGAAAATTCTCGCCATAAGCAAAATACAAGAACGATGAGAGACAAGACCGAGAAGACGCCTTAGGAAGCTAACACGACTATTGGAGCACCGAATTTGGCACCCACAAATTCGTCAATGTCGATGAAAGCGCCCATGCTCATGCTCGGGAGCGCAGTGACCCCAATATACAAAGTTATTCCAAATTAACACAGCAGGTATGCTCGAGCCACCTAGAATTTGGTCGCAACGAACGCGGAAACACCACCTCCATTAAGCCTAACTCCAGAATTTGGGTTCATTGAATAAGGAAGCAGTACTTCGCTACAAGAACCAGGCAGGAGCAGTCACCGAAAACCTCACAAGATGTCTCAATGTTTTTATATGCTCTGCTGAAAGAGGTCGATGACCTAGCAAGAGCAACTGATGCGAGATTTTGAAGCTATCACCAAGTCTTCAACTATTATCGTTGAACCACCAAACAACCTCACACCACTACCCCACGGGAAACTCTCGACGAATTTCTGAGCAGATTCAAAAGGAACCTCTTCGCAGACACTCCCATCTCACGAACTCAGCTTAACACCATAACCAGTCCAAAAGTGAACTAAAACAACTTTCATGCCATGGTTCTCGGCGACGCCCACCAAGTCGTCAATCCTAATAAAGATGGGGAACTAGAACTCATGAAGCATAAGCTACAAGACATCAACTCCAAAGTCCACTAGGCCATAATTTTGGTCCCATAAATAGATCGCGTTTTAAGGGAAGCCTAAAACGTCCGCTTCAGCAACGAATAACTCGTTGCAATGTCCCATAACTAGGAAAAGTGGAAACCCCAAAATAAGGAGGGACAAGAAATACTAACAAACATCAAACGACGTTCATTGTCACCATGGCTCGAGCTCGATTTTCTCTAGAAGAATGCAACTGCAGATATTGTCACCTGTTTGTTGAGAACATGGAGAATGAAGCGCTAACATGATTATATCGGCTCAAAGTTTGCTCGATCGATAAATTTCACAAACTCTTAGTGGCTTTTCTGAAGCACGATTCCATGTTTGTACAACAACAAGTCTCGACGGCGGAACTTTGGGCTATAGCGCAAGGACCGAAATAAACCATATATATGAGACTTCATCTCGAGGTTCAAGGAGGTAGCCTCACGCGTGCATATGACTGACGAATTGGACATGCCCGGCCTTTGAAACATGGTTTGGTACGAGGCTAAGTTTGAGATGACCTTGATGTGTTGTGATTTTGCAGGTTTTTATTCGTGTTTTTAGTCGAGAAAAGTTATGTTTCCAAAGTATTATGTGTTCTTTTCGTGTTTTTGTTCTTCGTTGTGTTTTTTACATGTTATAGGTTCAAAATGAATAAAAGAACGCAATATGACAAATTTATGAGCTTAAAGATCATTCTAGACAAATGCCGCGAAGAAGTTGGATCGCGAAGTGAAGCTTCTAGACAGAGTGACCTAGATCGATCGATCCACAATACATGGATCGGTCGATCCAAGGCATATCGAGAAAGTCTGATTTTAAAATCAGTTTTGAACCGAGGAAAACCGAAGACTGAATCGGGATACTTGTAATATAACCTAGACTCGTGAATTAGAGAGGATTATGTTGTTTTCTGAGTTTTTGAGCAAGAGGGAACCTTTGTAACCTCAGAGAGAGAGATTCATCATCTGTACTTCGATTTCGGAGAAGAATTATGATCTCTACTCTTTTATTTATCATTCAATACATTATGTCTTCATACAATTCATCATGTGTTGATTTGATTGATATGTGTGAGTAGCTTTCTAGATGGGTTTAGGGTTTCTAATAGGGGCTTTCATGAATTTGTGATTGCTAGGTTGTTAGATTGGGGAATTATCAATTGATCTTTTTGTTTATCTTTGTGATTAATGCTTGAATTGGCTTGATCACCTAGTTCATGAATTTAGATTGCTTAACACACCAAAAGTGCTTGATTAAATGCTTGAAAAAAGATAAATGAGCAAATTGCCTTAGACCAATAGAAATTGATGTGTAAGCAATTTGTGAAAAAATCAATCTTGCTTAGAATGCATGTTTAGGATTCAAAACTCAACTGAGTATAGTGTCTAAAATTCTTAAACATAGGTAGTTAGCGCTACAGAAGTAGGTTGACTATAATTTTGTGAATTGAGTTCATGATGGTTCTTAAAAGTTTTCCTGACAACAAACTTGCAATTCTAATGAAATGATTTCCCTAAGAACACCCAATACCCAACGATTTTCTCTAATTGATTTACAACCTTTGCCTTTCTTTACTTCTTGATTGCTTGATTTCGAATTTCTTCATCACTCTACAACTCTTCTTTTTCGCTTTAACCCGCATTTGATCTTATATTTTTTCGTGCAACCTTTGGTCTCTGTGGATTCGATCCCGAACCACTACAACGTGCTTAACTGTATATTTGCAGTGATTTCTTGGGTGAAAACCTGAGCTATCAGACTTCAAGATAAATAAATCACAAATACTAGAAGACACTCTTCATTGAGCCATGTTGTTCACTAAGGTTGAAGAAGAGAAAGCAGCAATGGCCAAGAAACGCCGCACAAGAAAGGTCATCGCATCGAAGGAGAAAAGTAAGGATGAGTACTATGAGCTACAACAACACTTTGACCAAGATTACACAAGAGATAAGAAAGTTGCGATCTATTTTGTTGGAGAAAAAGTCAGTCCACCCGACCCTAGGGAACGAGGAACCCCAATGGTAATGACAGGGACCACACTAGTATTGCCACTATCGCAAGCGCTCGGTCCATGCAACCTATGACTACCGACATCTAAACAACATCTTGATGACCAAGTTCAAGAACGGCAAAATCATTGTCGGTCGTGCCCCACCTTCTCGATAGACGCACACTGAAAAAATTTCTCTCATCAGCAATCTGGCAGCAGTAAGAAAGCATATACAGACTAAACCAAAGATGAGAAGTCCAGCAATCCACATCAAGTTTTGGATATAGAAGCCCATACGTATGACTGTGGAAATGGATACATGTGTGATATCCCTCGAGATAGAAAAACGAAATTTAGGGTCGATTGTTTGTTTAGTCCAACCATAAACAGATAGTTGTTGGCTATCCAGTCTTCAAGAGTTAGTGAACCCAAATTTCTTGTAGAAACTTAGTGTCATATGGAGATTGAGCGCCCATTTATCATAGTTTGTACCAGTCAGTGATGAAGAAGAAATAACCGCACATGAGTTGTTGCTTGAACTAAGGTCATAAGGTGAAACTGTCCTTCATTTTTATTTTAGTGCAATAGGCATGTTATCAAAGGTTTGTTTCGCCCAGATACTATGAAAAATGTTGAGTTACTAAAATATTGATATGGTTTCATTATATATTCAAGCAATCATATATATAAAAATTTAAGTTAATTCGTAGAAATATATACACAATTTAAGTTGATTCCTAAACCTAAAAAAGGAAAGATAAAACCATAAATATTTTAGATGTAAACTAAGACATATAAAGAGTAATCCTCATCAAACATGGGCTACCACAATATTAAGGATTTGAGAAATTTTAATATAATATTTCCTTTATTTCATTTTATAAGTTTAATTTCATACTCATTTTGTTTCTTTTATAATCTTTTTGTTTGAACCATAAAACAGCAAACTTTATTAAAAAAACAGTAATAAAAACTATAGTAATGCTAAGAAAATGTTCAAAATAATCAATAAACATCAATAAATGATTATATATAAATTTACATATATATTTGAGAAAAACTTATGAAATGGAATAAGAAAAAATACATAAAGGAATTTATTAAATGGAAAATAAAACTTTTAAGAAATTATATAATTGAGTAGAGAGAGATTAGATTATATAGTACGGGAGTTTGAGCAAGTATAAATATGATTTCGCTAGTAATTTGTCGGTGAAGGGGTTAACTGTGGTGGTAGTTGATATTTTCTTTGCAGATTATATAAAACATCAGTTTTTTTTAAAAAAAAAAGTATAAAAAGGGATTCGAATTTATAGTAGAACTAGATAAGGCTTCGCGTTATACGCGGATAAGATATGTTAAAAATATATTTTTAGTCTTAATAGTCGAATACCCGTGCAATTATCGTTAATATTATGACGTACATTTTGATATTGAACCACATTATATTTTGTACTTCATGATATAAAGAATCTAAAAAAATCTACAATCATCAAAAAATCTAAGCAAAATACTCCTTAAATAGAATATAAGATTCTATAAACTTAATAAAAATTAATATAATTTTTTAATAAAAAAATATATGCATTATAATTATTTTATTTAGAGTTATTTAATCATAACTTTACATTTTTGCATTTTAATTGTTTTTAAATTACATATTTTTAATTGAAGTACTGACACAAAATAGAATTGCAAAAAAAACCAATTATAAAAGATAAAACTAGACAAAATCAAAGGAAATATTTCAAGATAATAATATTTTTTCAATTGCTTTGCTATTTTTAAGAGTTAAATGATTTAGAAGGAAATTTTTTATAAAATCTATATAATAAATTGACACATGTCATAATCTAAATTAACTATGATACATGTCGAAATCTCGTGAATTACGATCATGTATACGTGTCACCAAGACATATATATAATAATAATATATACATATATATATATGTGTGTATATATAGATAAAAGTTCGAAATAAATTTTAAAATATTTTCAAATAAATACATTCTGAAATAAGTTTTTACTCTTATCAAATGTGTTTCTTTTTACGGCTACAATGTTTAATTTAAACGAAAGCTAGACATATACAAGGTGTAAACTACAGCTATTTAATAATGTAAGCTTGGGATGATGTCCTCACCTTCTTTGCTAAAAGATTAGCTCTGACATTCTCTAACCGATTAGTGAACTTGAACTTGAATCCTTTCATGTTTTTCAAAAAAAAAAAATACTAATGTCTTAGAAGTAGCTTGTGAAACCTTGTATCATTACTTGAGAATTCTAAAGAGAGTCTTGGGCATGTTGGAGTCGAGAGTACATATTCTTATTATTCCCACAGAAAGTAACATGTGTAAATCCCATTTGAATAGCTTGCAGGACTGCTTCTCTAATGGTCAGAGCCTCTGCTTCCAGAGGAGATGATATTGGGTGGAAGAGAAGTTGATCCAGCTATAAGAGGCATATCACCATTCTTCACTGACAGTTATCCAATACTACCATATGCTCTCTTGAAATCCAAGATGCATCCACTTCACAAGTTACATGGTTTCTCCTTGTGTGTATTGCATAAGACTCCATTGTAGTAGTCACTTGAGAAGCTACTTGAGGTTCAACCATATCTTGCGAAGCCTGCATCCATAGATTCATTTCCATTAGAGATTTATTGATAGTGTATGGGATAGAGAATCGTTTATTCTCAAAAACCAATTGGTTTCTCATCAACCAAATTCTCCGACCAATAAATGCACCTAGATTAATTCTTAAACCATTATACTGAGTAGATAGAGAAGTAATTAGGCTAAAATTATCGGCTAATGATTTGGATTGCTATTGCTCAGAAAAAGAGTTTCCTAATGGTGCCAGATCCTAGATGTCTTTTGAGATTCTACATTGAAAGAGAAAATGATTAATACTTTCCTCTTCACTCCCACATAGAAGACACATTATGTTTAGATTGAGAGTATTTTTGTGCAATTCCTGAAAAACTGGCAGATTGTGATGTAACACGCTCCACCAAAAATGTTTGACTTTCGAAGGAACATGTAGGTTCCAAATAAGTTTAAATAAAGAAATTATACTTGATTGTGCAGGGTGTTATTGCTTACTCAAAAGAGTATAGCCTGCCTTGACTTGGTAGTCCCCATTCGATGAGTAAATCCATTCATCCTTGTCTAATGCATGAGTCAAACTTATCTGATCATTCTAATTCGCACTTGATCCTCCATTGAAAACCACTGTGATAACTTATGATCATCCCAAATATGACTTGAACTGTCTAATAAGTCTGCAACATATAAGTGATTAGGTACAACATTAGAAAGTTGAAGTGGGGAACTGGGGGGACTAGTGAGAAGCCAATTATCTTAAAAGACTCTAATTGCTTCCCCATTACTCACTGACCACCTAAGCCCCTGCTGAACAAGAGAAAAGCTCGTGGTAATACTTTTCCAAGCATAGGAAGATGATCTTGTTGAAGTTGTTGTGAGAAGATCTCATATGTGATAGTATTTGGCCTTGTAAGCTCTGGAGAGCAGAGAGGATAGTTGAGTTAGTAATCTCAAAACCATCTTGTCTAGTTTCCTGAAACCTAGACATCCAACATTTTACTTTGATTTATCTTATCCTATATGACCAAATGGATCTTACTTTTATCTTTTTGTGAAGACCACCAATAGTTTCTAGTTGCTTCAGTGATGCTATTTGTAATCCTAGCTGGTAAATAAAAACAAGACATAATATAGGTTGGTAAAGCAGTTGCTATGGCATTGATTAAAGTTTCTTCACGAGCTAAAGATAGCATTTTAAAAGACCAATTACTAACTCTATCTTCAATTCTCTGCCAAATATAGGAGAAATGCACAACTCTATTTCTACCAATTGATTTAGGGAGCCCAAGATATCTTCAAGACCTACATGTCTTATGAATGGAAGTTAAAGAGGACATGTTACCTTGAGTCTCAGAAGATGTATTCTTACTTAACATAATGGCAGACTTACTATAATTCACCCATTGCCTAGAAGCTTCACCATAGATCTGAGGCGCATCCTTCAAGGCTTGACACTCAAAATTGTTTGCTTTGCAGAAAATCAAAAATCATCTGCAAAAAAGAGATGGGAAATTGTTTAACCACTCTTTCTAGGCTTGTACCCATTAAAAAAACCTCTTTTAACCCTATTCTGTAAAAATATAGATAACCCATAAGAACAAAGCAGATACAAATGGGGAGATAAGGGGTCGCCTTGCCTAATACTCCTCATGGGGAACACCTTCCTAGTGGGAATTCCATTGACTACAACAAAATAAGAAATTATGGTGATACAACTCATTACCCAGATACACCATTGAGAAGAGAATCCTAAACTTTCCACCATGAAAAGGATATAGTCCCAATGTAGCTTACCAAAGCGTTAGTAATATCTAATTTTAAAGAACTTATTGACCATGTTCTTAGTTGTGAGGCTATGAATCATCTCCTAAACTATCAATACATTCTCTGTTATAAGCCTACCAGGGATAAAAGCAGTTTGATTTTCAGAGATAGTGTCATTAAGCCATGGTTTAAGTCTCTCAACGAAAAGGTTGGATATGAGTTTGTATGCAGTGTTACAAAGGTTAATAAGTCTAAAATCCTTTATGTCAACAGGTTTTCTACCTTAAGAATCAAGCAAAGATATGTTTGATTTACCTATGGGTTTAAATAAATTGTACTGAGAAAATCTTTAATGAAAGAGATAACACCTTGCTTGATGAGAGACCAATTATGCTTATAAACCCTTGCTATGAGGCCATCAGGGCATGTAGCTTTTCCTGGATTCATCAATGAAATGGATTTCCAAATTTCCATCCTTAGTAACTATGACACTTGATGTATTCGTATTTTATGAGTTTTTACTTGTGTTTTACTCGAGAAAAAAAAGTGTTTTAATATGTATTTGGTTCTTTTTGGAGTCTTTTGTTGTTCGTTAGTGTTTTTATAGGTTCCAGTTTGCTTTGGAGAGAAACAGAACAATTTGGGGCAAAAACGAATATTTGGAATGCATAATCATGTTGAGACGTCAGAAGTTTGATATTATTTGACAGAATTCCCACCGTTGGATCGATCTTAAATTATGACACAAGATAGCTACAAGAGTTAGCTTTAATTTGGAGGTGGTTTTAAGGAAATAAAACGATGCGATCAAAAGTTATGGTCATTTTAGTGGACACCTGTCATGTTGGCAACTAGAAGACGAATGCGCAGAAATGAGTCACTTGGCAGACAGACAAGGATCGACTGATCCCTGCACGGGGATCGACCGATCCTTGTCACAACGCGACCAAAACCACTTATTTTAAACTAGAAAAGAAAGATCGAAGACCCAAATCACATGTTTTAATACCCAGACTCGAGATTATTGTTATATTATGCTATTTCTGAGACTTCTAAGCAACTTTTGAGCTTTGAGAACCCTAGGGAGAAGAATTCCAATTCGTGCTCTACTGAGAAGAATTCTGAACCCTTATCTCTTGTCTTTGATTTCAATACAATATGTCTTTCTCTATTTCATCTTGTGTTGTTTCAATTTTCATGAGTGAGTAGTTTCATAATTGAGTTTAGGGTTTCTAATTAGAGGTTTTCATGATTTGTCATTTTTAGGTTGTTAGATTGGGAAATTATCTATTGGATCTTCGTTATCAGTATGTTTAATGCTAAATTGGATTCACGAACTAGTTTTTGATCTTAGGTTTTTCAATACACCGAAAGTGATTTCTTGAAAGCTTGAATATGTGTTAAACGAGCAAAGTGTCCTTAGCCAACGGAAGTTGATGTTATTGTGCTTTGTGAACTTATCAAACCTGAATTTAATGCATGTTTAGAATCTTAAATTCAACGGAATTTAGTCTCAAGGATTCTATAACATAGATAATTAGTGCTACGGAAGTAGGTTGATTCTAAATTCGTGATTTGAGTTCTAGACGGCTCATAATCTTGTTCCACTGCTAATTAACATGAATTGGTGATGACTTGAGTTCCCTGAGAATACCCTACGCTCAATGCTTTTTCTCTGATTGAATTACATATGAATGTTTCGTTGCTTTCTCTGCTTATTTCGATTTACAGCATCATCTTACAACTCTTCTTTTTCGCTTTAGTCCGCGTTTGATCTGGTGGTTTTTCGTGTAACCTTTGGTCTCTTGATTCGATCCGGAACCACTACAAGGTACGCATCTTTACGCCTGCAGTGTTTTCTTGGGAGAAAACCTGAGCCATCAAGTTTTATGGCGCCGTTGTCGGGGACCAATTGGTCTTCTTAGAGCTTTGGATCATTGCACGTCTAAGGCATTTTTTTATTTTGTTACTAATTTATTCTTTAGCCATTTTTCTTTGCATATATGATGGCCATGGATTACAATCATTGGCCTCAGAGAAAGGATGCAACACTTCGAGAATTACTAGTATTGGAAGAAGAGGAGAAACTTAAGTGGAAGTCATATGTAGAGTTACCATCCGATGAAAGCATGCTTACACCAGAACAAAGAGTGATGTTGGATGAAGAAAACAAAGAAAATTCAACGATGAAGGGGAGTGACTTAGCAGCTATGACTCACTTGAATCTCCTCGCGCACCGGGCAACACTTGAAGGAAGAGAGCTCATAGGCATTGAAATACATATGGCTCATGCACTTAAAGAGGTAATATATTGGATTCCACCATGCCAACTCAAAGGTAAATGCGACTCAACCTTTGAAATTCATGATTATAAAGATAGTCACATGCCTTGCACTGGAGATGTAGCTTGTAGTTTGCATACTCTATTGCTCATTGATAAATGTTATGATTTGATATCTGAGTCACAAAGGATGGATGACTTAAGAGTAGAAAATTTTGCTAGGGATTACCATGAGATATGTTTTGACATTCACTATTTATGTTATTTGAATGATCATGATCTTGAGTTCAACTCTTCTATGCATGAAAAATCTAGATCTCTTCTTGAAAAATATTACCTTGAGGATGTGTTTGATTTAAATAAGATCTTGAATGAGATAGAAAACTCTGAGGTTGAGATGGACTCGAGAGATGAGAATATTATGTTTTACATGATTGATGGAGATGAAGTTGACTATTTTGTCTTAAATTTGTTTGAACCTGCAGTTGACTTTGTCTTTCCACTTAATGCATTTGATCGCCTGAGCATCTAGAAATCAAAGAATATTTAAAGATATATACGATGTTGGTAGTGATCTTCTTTGATGAGACTAGTGTCTCCTTGCCATTGAAAACCATGTATTCTCTTGCACATGTTGTTTCTTGCACCGATAGGAGAATGACTAAAGGTGCATTGGCTCAACCTTTTGATTCTTATGATTAACACCTGCCCCAAAGTCAAGCTAGTGACTTAAAACAAGCGCTTAGTGGGAGGCAATCCACTGGTAAGTTTTTATTTTCTTTTCTTTTTAGGTTTTTTGTTTTATTTCTTTTATTTCTCACCCCTCCTTTAGATTTTTTTTCACACCGAGACAGTGTGAGATAAGTCTGGAGGAGGTTACTTATGTATTTTATTTTCTTTTGGTGTATTGTTTTGAGTCAGTTTTTATTTTTTGTTGAGTCAGTTTTTATGGATGCTTGCACTTTATGATGATCTTTAGATTATTGGCTTTGTGCGTTGTGCTTTATTTTTATTCATATTGACCATTTCTCTTAAGCTGTTAGCGCAGGCAATCTGGAAAATCTCATTACCAGACTCCCCGCCAGAAGCTTTAGAACTCAAGTTCTTGTATGGGTTGTTTTAACTCAATTTATCGAAACTATTAATGAACTTAATTTCTTTGAATCAGGGACTTGAAATCTGGAATTCGGAACCAATCATTCAGGATTACATTCCCCATTTTCTTCCACTCTTTTTCAGTAATCTTAAGTGACCAGACTCCTCTCTAGTCTGGCACCGCACCTTTACCCTATCTTACTTGAATCTCCATGCATTTCTCTTTCATCTTATGTGCACACATGTTCAAAAAAAATGGAGAGAATAGGGTAGATATGATCTTCCTAATTACTTAGGTAGGATTGAAATTTTTAGGTGGTTGGTCCTGAGTGTCTATTAGACGGTGTTGGGTGATTAGAACGTTAAGATGGTTATAGTTGCCATTCTTCGTGTTGTATGGGTGTTTTGCTTATTTGAAATGTTTATATAATGTTGATTTTTCCCAGATTTTTGTGTATATGTCAAGAAAAAAAAAACAAAAAACAAAGATGAAAAAAAAGAAAAAACTACAAAAAAACAAAAATGAAAAATAAAATTCAATGTTTTATTTCATATCCGGGAAAGAAAACCCGTTTTTACTTGTTATCTTTTTGTATATTATGCCACAAAGATTGCACATGTTTGAATTGATTTACGAGTTTGTGGTTTGTGCTTGGGTAGTTAGGGGTCATGGTTATCAATATGCTCTCTCTCTCTCTCATACGATTTTGCATAATGTCTTGCATCTTGGCATAGATTTGAACCCCGAAACATTTTAAGCCTTACCACTTAAAAGCCATTACATCACCTAGCCCGTAATTTCTAATGTAGAGTCCTCTGGTGAAAAGACTCATATTTTTTAAATGAATGTAGAGAGTTAATAACATGAATGTGAGACTTGTAGGTTCATAGTTTGGAGTATGGATGGGCTTGCGAAGTCATGATGGGGATCTTGGAGAGAATATTCTCATTGTCTCAGGTTTATGTAGTTAGCAAATCTAAGTGCAAAAAAAGGTCTCCTTAAAGTGTAAAGGTCCATTTGTTTTCAAACATTTTTTCTCTTTGGCTTAATCTTCGTTTGCTTTACTTGAAGACAAACAAAGATTCAAGTCTGGAGGATTTGATGTATTCGTATTTTATGAGTTTTTACTTGTGTTTTATTCAACAAAAATGGTATTTTAATATGTATTTGGTTTTTTGGAGTCTTTTGTTGTTCGTTAGTGTTTTTACAGGTTTCAGTTTGCTTTGGAGAAAAACAGAACAATTTGGGCCAAAAACGGATATTTGGAATGCAGACTCATGCTGAAGCGTCAGAAGTTTGGACTTATTTGACGTAATTCCCACTGTTGGATCAAGCTGAATTATGACAAAAGATAGCCACACGAGTTATCTTTAATTTGGATGTGGTTTTAAGGAAATCCAGCGGTGTGGATCAAAATTTATGGCCATTTTAATAGACACCTGTCATGCTAGCAATGAGAAGACGAATGCGCATAAATGAGTCACTTGGCATGAAGAGAAGGATCGATCGATCCATACACAGGGATCGACCAATCTCTGTCACGACGCGACCAAAACCACTTATTTTGAACTAGAAAAGAAGATCGAAGACCCAAATCACATGTTTTAATACCCAGAATCGAGATTATTATTAGATTATGCGATTCTGAGACTACTAAGCAACTTTTAAGCATTGAGAACCCTAGGGAGAAGAATTCCAATTTGTGCTCTATTGAGAAGAATTCTGAACCTTATCTCTTGTCTTTGATTTCAATACAATATGCCTTTCTCTATTTCATTTTGTATTATTTTAATTATCGTGAGTGAGTAGTTTCATAGTTGGGTTTAGGGTTTCTCATTAGGGGTTTTCATGATTTGTCAATGTTAGGTTGTTAGATTGAGAAATTATATATTGGATCTTCGTTTATCACTATGTTTAATGCTGAAGTTGGATTCGCGACCTAGTTTATGATCTTAGGTTTTTCAATACACCGAAAGTGATTTCTTGAAAGCTTAAATTTGTGTTAAACGAGCAAAGTGTCCTTAGCCTACGGAAGTTGATGTTATTGCCCTTTGTGAACTTATCAAACCTAGATATAATGCATGTTTAGAATCTGAATTTTAATGGAAGTTAGTCTCTAGGATTTTATAACATAGAGAATTAGCGCTACGGAAGTAGGTTGATTCTAAATTCTTGATTTGAGTTCTAGAAAGTTCTTAATCTTGTTTCCCTGTTAATTAACCTGACATTGATGATGACTTGAGTTCCCTGAGAATACCCTGCACCCAACATTTTTCTCAATTGCTTACAACCGGACTTGATTTTCTGCTTTTGTCTGCTTTCTATTCGATTTTAGCATCACCAACAATCTATTCCTTTTCGCTTTAGCCCGTGTTTGATCTATAGCTTTTCGTCTGATCATTGGTCCTTGTGGATTCGTACTACAACATGCTTAATTGTACGCTTGCAGTGATTTCTCTGGTGAAAATCTGAGCTACCAACAGTGAGCTGGTTATTGATTTCTTCAATGACTTTCTTCTTTATTGAACAAATCCTGTGAAGATTTTCTCTGTTAGTCCTACAAGGAGTATCATAAAGCTCATTAAAATACTGATAAATAATCTCATAAGTATCATTTATATGATGTCTTAGAACTCCTTATATATCTTTGAGAGCAATGATTCTATTATGTTGTCTCCTTCTTTTGGTTACAACATGGAAAAACCTGGTTTGTTTATCTCTAAATTTGATCCATTGAATTCGACTATTGGTCCTCCAATACTCCTCTTCACTCTTGTATGCTACGCGAATTTTCTTTTTAATCTCCTGAATATCTTGTAAATTATTAGACTGAGAGTCATACAAAGTGAAGTTGACATTGTAGTGAGTGGAGTTCTTTGTTGGAGTTTAAATCAAGTTCTCTCTTCCAATTGGAAAGACCACGCCGGAAAGCTTTTAGTGTATCTGGAAAACAATGAGATGGGTATAGGCCTTCTACTTGCCTCCAAATGTTA
Source organism: Anastatica hierochuntica (assembly GCA_900406275.1). Classification (NCBI taxonomy): domain Eukaryota; kingdom Viridiplantae; phylum Streptophyta; class Magnoliopsida; order Brassicales; family Brassicaceae; genus Anastatica; species Anastatica hierochuntica. Next base: position 12,951 of record OVAN01001295.1, on the reverse strand, counting down.
GCAATTTGATGATTAAAGTTTGTTCTCACATGCCATCGATTTCCATATTTGAAAGATTTAAAACCTTGTCTTTGCGGAAATTCAATGAAAAGGAGAAGAGGTATGTGATCAGAGCCTTCCCATTTGAGAATTTTGACAAAATCTTGGGGATACAGATCTAATCATTGTGAGTTTGCCATTGCTATGTCAATTATGGATTTGACATTATTTGTGTTTTCGACCTATCCAAGTAAATTTACCATCAAATTTTTTCAAATCATGTAATCCCAACGCATTAATCATATCTCTAAAAGATCTAAAAGAAGATAAAGATCAACGATGGTCTCCTCTCTTTTTATGGTTTGCAGTTATATCATTGAAATCTCCCAAATATAAGGTTGGTTGCAAAACACTAGAACTTGCATCATTTTGTTCCACTAGATTTTTCCATTTTTGAGTTCTATCAGGATGTCCGTACACATAAACCAAGCAAAAGTTCATTAGATCTGCTTATATGTACATTTTAGTGTAATATAAAAAGGGATTACCACATATTCTAATCTTGACAACATACTTCCAAAAGATTGCATAGCCCCCTCCACTACCTACAGTTGAATAAACAAAAAATGATCAAACCCCAGTCTTTTTCCTACACTAACAACATAGTCTATTTTATTCGTAGTTTCTATGAGGAACAGAACATCTGGTTTATATCTCCTAATGATGTTCTCCAAAAAAAAGTTTGTTGGGGGTTCTTCAAACCCTAACAGTTCTAATGCATAAGTCTCATTCTTGAAGGGGACGTCTAGGGGTTTCCACCCTCCCCTTAAGTTCCTCTAGTTTGTTGCATTGTTCCTGAAGACAAATGCCTTTGTCCTTGTCTGTGATATGAGTCTTCTATCTGGTAGAAATAGTTTCATATGTCAAGTCATCATCATGATCCTTACGTTTTGATCCTCCAGATGACTGAACATGCATAGGTGTATCTCTTATAACAATACCTATAGAAAGATGTTGAGCATACTCTGGTGGTTTAGCTTCCAGAAGAGGTATAATATTCTGCATTTGTGCTTGAGAAGATTCACCAATTTCTAGCGCAGTTTGCTGAAGACATTTTTTATTGTCATGTGTCAGAGCTCCACAGGTTATACAAAACTTCTCCAGTCCCTGATAGTGAAACTTCAAAAGGATAGGTCCTTTGTTTTCTAAAAGATCAAAGCGACGAGCCATAGTGATTTTGTCATTGATGCCAAATTGAACTTTGACCCAAACTTGTGTCAGCTTGAACTTTGTTGGATGCAGAACTTGCAATTCTTCAAACTGACCTAATTTCGAACTTATACTCTCCAATATCTCATCACTTCGATAATAATCAGGTAGGTTTTGGATCTTTACCCAGAATTGGATATGCTTGAGGAAATGATGATGATTCCTTCTCTCCCATCGATCCATAACTAGTATCTAGCCTCGAAAAGTGTAGGGCAATTTTCAATCACCGAGAACATATGATGTTCCTCTTTGAAGAAGAAACTCACTGAATCGTCATCATTAGTGTGTCTCTCCACCTTTCCTAGTAAACGCCAAGCTTTGGGCATGGTGTTTCGAATGCCAATTGGAGTTTTGAATCATGGGGTTGAGACCTTTGAGAACAAGACATAGTCGATGTACTTTGTCAAAACGTTTCCTCGCATCCACATGAAGAACCCATAGCTCTTTATCTTCCCTTAAACATAGATTTTGCATGTCATACCAGAGCTCTCTGAAATATGAATTTTCGGTTTCATTCTGTCTATGAGAAGTCTTGAATTGATTGGAATCCTCCATCTCAATGATGAAGAAGAAGTTGCATGTAGAAATCACATAAGGATTTGGTTCATATTAAATTGAAAATTTGGTCGATCAGTTGATCGAAGAAAATCTAGGTTTTCGCCTTTGAAATCACCTTATTTGAGCTCCGTTGATGATAACAGCGTTATCAAATGTGTTAAGTCTTTAACAGTTTAGTCCGTTAATTCCTAATAATTGTGCGAAATACTTGATTTTAGCTTAAGCATTAACCTTGTACGTGAGAAGCGACCAAAAGGCAAAAACGACCTCCACCACGTAAGTTTGCCTTTTATATAAAGATGGAACACTCTTTTAAGTCTTCAAGTCTTCACATCATTCTTTCATTCACACATATACCCTTACAAAAAACAAACAATGACTTTGTCACTTTCCGGCCTCCTTTTTCTCCTCTTCCTATTCTCCGTTGATGCTCTGACTTCACCATCCGACATATCAGCTCTAAAAGCTTTTAAATCCGCCGTGAAATCCAGCTCAATCCCGCCATGGTCTTGTCTCGCAAGCTGGGACTTTGCTGTATCCGACCCATGCGCATCACCTCGTCGAACACATTTCACGTGCGGCATCACTTGCTCTTCCGACTCCACACGTGTGACCCAACTCACTCTTGACCCGGTCGGGTACTCGGGTCGTCTCACGCCACTTATCTCTCGCCTCACGGAGCTTATTACTCTCGATCTCGCCGATAATAACTTCTACGGCATAATCCCATCTTCCATCTCCTCCCTTCTCAACCTCAAAACCTTTATTCTCCGGTCCAACTCGTTTACCGGGTCCATACCCGAATCGGTAACTCGGTTAAACTCGCTAGAGTCCATCGACATCTCGCACAACTCACTCACCGGGTCGCTTCCGAAAACAATGAACTCGCTTTCAAATCTGAGACAGCTCGATCTTAGCTACAACAAGCTCACCGGATCAATTCCCAAGCTTCCGAAAACCCTCATAGACCTTGCTTTAAAAGCCAATTCTTTCTCGGGACCCATCTCAAAAGAATCGTTTACCGAGTCGACTCAGCTTGAAATCGTGGAGCTCGCAGAGAACTCGTTTACGGGAACGCTTGGAGCTTGGTTCTTCCTTCTTGAATCGATCCAACAAGTCGATCTAGCGAACAACACTCTCACAGGGATCGAAGTCTTCCCTCCTAAAGTAGCCGGAGAAAGCAACCTCGTGGCGGTGGAGCTAGGGTTCAACCGAATCGCAGGATACGCTCCTGCGAGTTTTGCCGCGTACCCGATGCTTTCGTCGCTGTCAATGAGATACAATATGCTTCACGGAGGAATCCCGCCGGAGTACGAACGGAGCAAGACTTTGAGACGGCTATACCTCGACGGGAACTTCTTGACGGGGAAGCCGCCGGCGAGATACGTGAGAGCAGACTCGGAAGTGATGGGAAGCTTGGGGAATAATTGTCTACAGGGATGTCCAGGGAAAGCGAAGATGTGCGCTCCATCGCAGAAACCATTTTCCATTTGCAAGCAAGCTTATGGTGGAAAACCAAAGTCATAGTAGTGTTTTGTCGGTGTCGGTCACTCTCTGTCAGCGATCTGTAAAATATTGTTTTTTATTCTAGTTTTAATCATTATTACTATTTTTTCATTGTTTACTAGTATGTACTATCATCGAGATTTTCAAATGGGCACGAAGTAAAAGTTGCAAACTAATTTAAATAATTATAAAGGAAATTAGGTAGGATAAACAAAAAAAAATTAATTAAAATAACTAACTAGGAGAAATATTTACTATTAGATGATTTTTCACATCTTGTGCACGAAAAAAATTATAAAATATATTTATAAAATATAAATTATATTATATATTTTTTAATAATAAAACATATTTCTATTTACTAATAATAAAATTTAAATTTTTTGATTTTTTATTTAGATGATATAAATTATTTCTTAGGATATTATCAAATTAATGAGTATAAAAATTGATTTAAGTTTATAATAATTTTTGTCACTAATTTAATTTGTTTACATTTCTTATTTTGGATGATATATCATTTGAGTATTTTGTTTTTAGGTTTAGATAAAGAAAAATATATTAGTTTATCATTGTGGTTGAGTGCGAAAAAAGCCTAACGCGAAAGAAGAGAGAAGAAAAATAAAATAAAATAATTACAGTTTATTTTCTCGTCGCCGGTCCGGCGGTTGAGTGCGCTAATCTCGGGCGCGTGGACTGCCGACGAACGACCCACGACCTTGAGGAACCACCCATGTCCGATCATTCCTCGCGACGTGAAGACACAACTTCCCTTTCCCAAAACTGTTGCTATAAACTTCTCTTTCTTCCTAATATCTTCTTTACTTCAAATCAAATCCAAAATTGTATCCTGTTCTCTCCTCTCTTCTGCAAATCCATGGCTGAGAATATAAGAAGAGGATTACAAGACTTGAATCTCGGTATCGACGATGAGCCATATCCTCTGCCGTCGGCGGTGGTGAGACAGACGGCGGAGGAAAATCGTTTCATCCTGATCGGCCGGCCCGTCATGCCTCGGCGCCAGAATATCCGGTCCATCATTGCAAACCTTCCAAGGCTATGGGGATTACATGGTGTGGCTTACAGAAGAATCATTGACGGGCGCCGTTTTCAGTTTGTGTTCCCCTCCGAGGAACTTATGCTGTCAGTTCTCCGACGAGGCCCTTGGGCTTATGCCGAAAGGATGTTGATTCTCGAACGGTGGACTCCATTGATGAACCCGTTGATGATGAATTTTATCCGCTTCTCGATCCAAATCCGAGGAATTCCGTATCAATACATGAATCGCGAAGTGATTGCCCATGTCGGGCGTGCTCTTGGTCCACTAATAAATGTGGATTACGATCCGGCGGCTGCTGTTCGGGTCGAGTTCGTGCACGTTCAGATCAACTGGAACATTAATCTGCCTTTGCGATTCCAGCGCCACTTTCAGTTCGTGCAAGGAGTGAATACTCTGCTCATCTTCCATTACGAAAGGCTTCGCGACTTCTGTGATATTTGCGGGCTCATAACACACGATTCTGGGCGCTGTCTTGTTCAAAATGATGGTGATGATTCTGGTTTGAGCGACGGTGATGATAATCCAGACCCGCCGCCACCAGCACAAGGTAACCACATAGTTGTTATTCGTGATATACCACCTGTTGTGCCTGATGAAATGCAGAATGGAGATGCTCCTGATCAGCATATGAATGGCCATAGAGCTCGCCATCCTCTTGATCACATGGAAGATGATGAGATGAGTGGAGATCTCAGGCCAGAAGAAGAGGCACACAAATTGGAAGATGATGGTATAGCCCCTGTCACTGATCTGTCACCAGAAATGGAAGATGTTGTGGTCATCAGCTCTGAAGATGAAGCGAATCCTACTGATGACGTGGACACTGAGGGTGCTTGTGGTCTAAGCACTGGTAATGATGCTGTTCGTGTTCCCATTAATGTTGATACAGGTTCTGGAGTTCACCCGAATGGGATTAGTGATGTGGAACGCATTGAAAATGAGATGTATCTCTACACCAACTATGCGGAAACTGACGGTGATGAGACAAGGGCCAAGTTGAAGAAGAAGTTTGTGGAAGGAATAATTGAGGCAGAGAAGAGGAAGTCTCGCTATCGAGAAATTGGTGAAGGCAGTGGTGGGAATTCTCGTGATGATGGTGGTTCGGTGGGCCCGAAGTCACCGATGAACCCATGAATACAACGGTTTGGAACTGTCAAGGCCTGAGCATTGACTTGACAGTTCAACGACTAAAGGAGCTACGTAAAAAGTATCTCCCGGACATCATTTGCCTACTCGAAACCAAGCAACAAGACGATTATATCCGTGACGTTTGTTGTGACATTGGTTATGACTTTGTTTTCACCGTACCTCCTATAGGTCTTAGTGGAGGTATTGCAATCTTTGTTAAGAAATCTGTTTCTGTTTCCTTTTGTTTTAGTAATGCTAATCTTGTAGACTGTCATGTTACTTATAATGGATTTTCTTTCTATTTGTCTTTTGTTTACGAGTTTCCCGAACCCAAAATGAGACATCTTCTTTGGGAACGCCTAGAAAGAATTTCCACAACTCGCCATGATCCTTCGTTGATTACCGGAGATTTTAATGAGATCTTGTCAAATGACGAAAAGAAAGGAGGACCTTTAAGAGCAGAAAGTTCATTTAATGGCTTTCGTCATATGGTGTCAACGTGTGGTTTCCGAGACTTGAAAGGTGTTAGTAACAAGTTTACTTGGACAGGAAAGCGACGTAATCATAACATTTGGTGTTGTCTAGATAGAGCAATGGCAAATTCACAATGGTTCGCCCACCACCCATCGGCCATAGCTGAATTTTTACCATTTGAAGGCTCGGATCATCGACCTTTAGTCATTTGCTCTTCACAACAGATTGGCACTCGTCGGGGTCAGTTTATGTATGATACAAAACTCGCGGACAGCGATGAATTTACTGAGACTATCAAATCTTTCTGGACCGGAGTTCATGTTCGTCAATCCTCCCTACATGAGAAGCTCCGTGACTCTCGCGCCACAATTTCTCATTGGAGGCGGACCCATCGTCCGAATGCGGTTGTTCGTATAGCATTATTGAAACGCGAACTTGAGCATGCAACAACTACTGGGACCACAACGGAAGGTTAAATGAACTAAAGAAAGATTTGGCGGCGGCTTATAAAGATGAAGAACTTTTTTGGAAGACAAAAAGTCGAAATAAATGGCTCGAACGCGGCGACCGCAACACTAAGTTCTTCTTTGCTACTACCAAAACCAGACTTGCACGAAACCGAATTATGGCCATAGAAGATGATGATGGTCGCATCTATAGGGGAGATGAAGAAGTCGGGCATGCCGCTAGTACATATTTCTCTAATCTATTCGCATCAATACGGCAAGGAGAGTATACTCGACTACGGACCGAAGCTTTAAGAGAGTTTCCATCTCGGGTTACCGCTCGGATGAATGAAGAACTCACCCGACCATTTTCTGAGGATGAAATACAACAAGCAGTATTTCAAATAGGTCCTACCAGGGCACCAGGCCCAGATGGTTATACAAGAGCCTTCTTTCAACAATTATGAACTACTATTAAAAATGACGTAAGGAGTATGATACAAGAATTCTTTGACTATGGGTACATGGCGGAGGGATGCAACCATACCAACATTTTCTTGCTCCCCAAAATCGAGATTCCCAAAACAATGGCCGATTTTAGACTCATCGCCCTCTGTAATGTTGCATATAAAATCATCTTCAAGCTCCTCGCTAACCGACTCAAAGGTCATCTCAACCATGTTATCTCCGAAAACCAGGCAGCTTTTATACCTGGGAGACAAGGTATCGATAAGGTTATAGTGGCTTATGAGTTGCTTCACTCCTTGAAATCACGAAAGAGATGGGCAAAATCATACATGGCTGTCAAAACGGACATATCGAAAGCGTATGACCGTATTGAATGACATTTCCTTTGTGATACTATGATAACTATGGGTTTTGACTCCAAATGGATCTCCTAGATAATGGCATGTGTGGAGTCGGTCTCTTTCTCAGTCCTGATTAATGGCTCACCCCAAGGCTATTTTCGGCCAACAAGAGGGATCCGCCAAGGCGATCCTCTGTCACCTTATTTATTTATTCTTTGTGCTGAGGTGCTTACTCATTTATTCCATCAAGCTGCGAGGAAGCAAAGTATCAAAGGTATGAAAATCAGTAATTCAGGCCCTACTGTCCATAACCTTTTTTTCGCAGATGATGCGATATTTTTCTGTCATGCGCATCCTCAATCGGCACGAACAATAAGGAGAACATTGGAAATCTACGAAAAGTTGTCGGGTCAAGCTGTAAATCTGCATAAATCGGCGGTCACTTTTGGGGCTAAATTTCAAGATGGAGTTAAAAGTAATCTCCGGAGGATTTTGAATATTCATAATGATGGGGGACATGGAAGCTACCTGGGTTTACCGGAACAAATTGGCAGACGAAAGAAGGAAGTCTTCCGTTATATTGTCGAAAAAGTTAGACAACGTACAAAAGGATGGTCTAACAAATTCTTATCGGAAGCGGGTAAAGAGATATTATTGAAAACAGTAGCTCTAGCTCTCCCGGTTTATACTATGAATATTTTCAAACTCCCTATCGGAATCTGTGAAGAGATTGAAAGTATTATCGCCAAATTTTGGTGGAGTAAGGGCAATGGAAGGCGCTCCATGCACGGGTTCTCCTGGAAACGACTCAGTTTCCCTAAGAGTCAGGGTAGTCTTGGCTTCCGAGATATCGAGCAGTTTAACACGGCACTTTTAGCTAAACAATTTTGGCGCATCATGCATAATCCCTCAAGTCTAGCAGCTCGGGTTCTTCGAGGCCGATATTACCCTGAGTCTTCCATCCTTGGTGCATCTACGGGTAAGAAACCGTCCTTTGTCTGGCGTTCTTTGCTAGCGGGCAGAGATTTGGTACAGAGTGGCCTCCAGATTATTATAGGCAATGGTGAAACTACTCGCATATGGTCGGATCCGTGGATTCAGGATACACCTCGTCGGCTTCCCCGCAAATTGATTGGACCAGTTTCTCCAACCACTATGGTATCAGAGCTCTTTAATCATTCAGGACAATGGAACCTCTCGACCCTTCAAGCACATTTCACACCGGAGGACGTTGCAGTAATACTCTCCATACACCTCACCACACGTAAGTCCTTTGATCTTGTTGGTTGGCATTATACAAAAAATGGATTGTACATGGTTAAATCAGGTGCATGGCTCGCAAAACCACTAGCTCTTCAGTCGACAATCATACCTACCCCTCCGGGAGATCCTGACATCAAAAAAGAGATATGTAAGTTACGAACCATGCCAAAACTCAAACACTTCCTTTGGCGATCTATTTCAAATGCCCTATCAGTGGGTTCTACACTCATGCATCACGGAATTATCACTGATAGTCTATGTTGACGTTGTTGTACGGTGGAGGAAAACACAAACCACCTGTTCTTCCTCTGTCCTCATGCTGTTCGGGTATGGCGTGACTCTGGATTTGCAAATCCTATCCTTCACGATGCTTCACTGCCCTATGAAAGTAAGCTCCTTTATCTCTTTCAAACTTGTAGTAGTTCATACCTCACAGAGTTTCAAAGACAACTGCTGTTATGGATTCTATGGAGATTATGGAAATGTCGAAATACTTTGGTATATCAGCAAAGCTCTATTGAATGGGATAAGGTTGTACGTCAGGCTCGTGATGATACCTTCGAATTTACCTCAAGTAAGCAAAATGACACCTCTCACTGTCACTCCCCAATATCTACCACTTCGAATTGGAAACGACCTCCGCATTCCTTTGTTAAATGCAACTATGACGGCGCGCAAGAGGCAAGAAATAGGTCAAAGACTGGTTGGATTCTCCGCGATAATCAAGGGACCTTCATATGTGCAGGCGTAACACTTGTTAAGACTACACAATGTTCTTTGGAACTTGAAATGCAAGCTCTATTAGTCGCCATGCAACAATGTTGGATTCGAAGATACAATTCATGTATTTTCGAAGGTGATAATAAGAACCTGTGGAATATCCTTCAGTGAAAAGAGATCAACTTTGGATTACACAATTTATATCAAGAAATCATTTACTGGAGTGAATGTTTCGATGAAGTTCTCTACACTTGGATTCCAAGATCATCTAACAAGGCGGCAGATTTTATTGCAAAGAAGTCACTACGTCAGATTTCATCAATTAGTTTCAATTTTATTCCTTTTGGCTTAGATGACATTTTGTACGAGGATCAGACCTATTGTTAACCATTAATATAAGACGTTAAAAAAAAAATATTAGTCTATCATTGTGGTTGAGTTAATAATTTTTTTTTGAAAATACGTAAACATTAATTACTTTCATGAATAATCTAGAGTTTTTCATTTTGATGACATTTGTTAATGAACATTTTTAAAATGAGAGAAAACATTATTTTATTTTGATGTTTAAGTTAATAATTTAGAACTTTGAAGGATGGAAAAATTACTGTCGTTGGAATATTTTACAACATTTTTTTTGAGAGTTTTTTGGTTAAAAAGTATTAGAAAATTCTGACAAATGAAATTATAACAATATAATGTTAAAGTTTTAAGAAGTTGACACATTAGCATAATTCATTTAAACTACTTCTCAATTAATATATAGGGGATTCACCTTAGAGAAAATATTTTTTGCCCTCTATTTTTTCTCTTCTTCCGCTCTCACTCTTTTCGTTTGACACTTGTCATTTTTTGATCTTTATCATTCACATTCCATCAATTATATAAAATGATTTAAGCGTATAAATAATCGATTAATGCAAATTTCAATTATACAAAAAAATTATATATTTTTAAAAAAAATTTAGTATAACTTGAATTTTTAAAACTAGATATGTATTTTAAATGTTACTAGTTAATACATTACAAGTTATGTAAATGTTACTAGTTTAAAGTTTGGGGTTAGAGTTTTGGGGGTATTATTGGTTCTATGATTTTAATAGATTTGGATTTTAAAATCAAATTATGTGTTATAGGATCTATGATTTTAAAATCTATATTGAAATCATGTGTTATTGGTTCTATGATTTTGAAATCCAAATTAAAATCAAGTGTTATTCAATAGTTAGGATTTGTGTATGGATTTGATTTTAAATTGGATTTGAGTGAATTTATAAGTTTTTTGAAGACAAAATTATAAAGGCTCAAATATTGAGTTTGAAGCATGTATTTTGAAAGACGAAAAAAAACATGTGTTTTGAAATTTTTTTTTATTAACCACTACGAAAATGTATCTAACAATCAGGAATTATTAACACATGTTTCGACTTTTCATACATCACAGACTCACTCGTAGCCTTCATCATAATATTTTTCTTGTCAAATTTCTACTCGACAAAGTGAAAAGAGTTGTTTAACCATCGCCATGTATCTTTGAGAAACATTATTGAGAGAATTTTTGGTATTTTCAAATCTCGATTTCTTATTTTTAAGTTTGCACCTTCTTTTCCGTATAAGACACAAACAAAGATTGTACATGTGCTGGTTTACACAACTTTCTACAAAATATTTGCTGAACTGATTGTTTTCCCGAAGAAAAAAACATTCTTATGAAAAAGAAGGAGGAGGAGGAAAAAAGATCTTGAAGAAGTTAATAAATATGATGATGAAATTTTTGCAACTCAAGATCAACAAAGAGGACACACTAACCAGTTGAGAGCAATCATTGCAGTAGATATGTAGAGAGATTTTATAAGATGATAGACGGGAAAAAACTGAAATGTTATTTATTTTTATATTTTTCATATTTTATTATAAAGATTAACAATTATTTGTTTGAAATCCATTTTTTTCCAAATCCAAAATTTTGATTTTGAGATTCATTTATTTAGATTATGAAATCCACTAGTCTGATTTTGAAATCTTTGGATTTGTGAAAAAATCAAAATCCACTGAAATTTTCAAATCCATTAAAATCATAGAACCAATAACCCCCACTTAGGGTTTAGAAATTTAGAGTCTATGCACTCCACATAATTATATCCCCTTAAGGTTCCTGCATAGAAACCCTAATTTTTTATTCAATTAATGTTTTATATTTTTAGAATAGCCGCAAAAATAGAATGTCTATAAAAATAATAGTACTATTTTAAGAAAATATTATGTTAGATGCTGTTTTTTTAAATATGCATACGTTTTGTGAGTTGGTGATGCGCCTTATGTTGGCGACTCCGTGCATGTGATTCCAGAGACGCTCAAAAGTATAGCGGTTCCAAAAACTGTTGCACTGACAACGTAACATCCACCATTGTTACGAGATTCAACCCCTATAATTTATTAATTCCACTAATTTAAATTCACACTAATATAATTATTTTATCGAATTATAAGTTCTATTATTTCATCGGATTATAAATTCAACTTTTATATTTAGTTCCATATTAGAAACACATATATGTAGAAATAGAACATCTATAAAAAATAGTAGTAGTATTTGACAAAATATGGTTTTTTGATACTGTTTTGAAAATATGCATCGGTTTTGAAAAATTTAAAACATGACTTATTCAGAAAAAGATATACATTTTTCTGTGTATTTCAAATTTTCATTTAACATTTTTGCAAAGACAAGAGATAAAAAAGAGAAAAGCTCACGCATCCATGAGGGAAAGGTGGGAAAAAATGGCAAAAATAACATAAAAATCCAAAAAATGAAATGTTTAGGTTATATATTTAATTAATAATTTTTTTATTCCGCTAATTTACCCTAATTATAAATGATATGGATTTTGAATTGTGTAGTCTGTGTTAATACTTTTTTCATGTGTGCTAGTAACTTAGTACTGTTAAAACTTAATGCAATGAAACAATTAAAATCCAAAATTATACAAAAAAAACAACGAACAGATTATGGCTCCAAATGGTAACAACGGTTTTAATATTGCGAGAAAAACAGATTTAAATTGCGGTGCGGTTCAACTGCAATATGAGTGGAATGCAGGATAAGTGCGGTTATTGTAAAACAAAGCGGTACGGAATAATGTTGATTGGTGAAAAAAAAATTTACGGTGCGGAATAAATATATTGATTGGTAAAAAATAAAATAAAATTTTTGGTTTATAAACATAATAAATAAAATATTTTATACTTATTTACTATAACGAATAAAAAATAAATAAATTTTGCAAAATAAAATTTTGTTTATAAATATAATAATATTTATTTGTCATCTTATTTGGAAAAAATCACAAACAGTAAATAACTACTGCAATATTGATTAAAGTTGAGTGTTCGGATACCAGTTAGGATTTGGTTCAAGTTTATTTGGGATCATCTATATAAATCGCGTTTGAGTTTTTATAAAAAAAAGTCGAGTCTGGTTGATTTAGATTCGGATCTTTGCGGGTTCGGTTCGGGTTCAACTACCGTTTAAATATCAAAATGTTTGAAAAACTCCAAATTATCGTCAAACAAAAATTTATTCAGTTATTTGTATCGGATTCAATTTAGTTCCGTAAATTGTCAAAATTGGTGTTTACAAAAAGTTCAGATATATTTTTTAAAAATTATAATTTAAAATCTATGTGCATACCGATAAACTTGTAGATTAACCTTCGTTTAATATATATATATATATATA
>OVAN01001294.1:0-42393 GCA_900406275.1 Anastatica hierochuntica | reverse complement strand
TTTTTTTAATAAATAATACATGTTTTCGCGACTAATTAACGTCTGATAGTCGCTAATTCGTCGCTATAAATTAGCGACGAAATAGCGACATTTACACGCTAATTTGTCGCTATAATTGGCGATAATTAAACGTCTCAAAAAATCTAAAACGCGAATTGATCGCAAATTTGGCGACTAAATTAGCGACGTCAGCTAATACTCGCAAAATTTGCGACAAATTAGCGTTCAAAAGTAGCGTTTCATAATGTTAGTCTCTAGTTTCTCGCTAAATTTTGTCTCTAATTCGTCGCTAATTTAGCGACGAATTAGAGACGCAACGCGTTCCGTGTCAGATTTAGCGACGAAATAGAGAGCAAAAAAATCTGCGACTCACGAAACGCGACAATTTATGCTTCCTCTCTATTTCGTCGCTAAAACTAGTTAGCGACGAATTAGAGACGAATAATTCCGTCTCTACCTGTCTGTTTTCTTGTAGTGAATGTATCAAGAGTTCATGTCTGAAGAGCTGAATGATGGTCAAGTAGATGTGAATTACATTAGAGGTCAAGGAAACTTTGGTGACAGAGGTTTCAATCAACAGAACTAATTCCAGAATAAGCCATACCAAATAATCAGAGTGTATTCAATTCTGGATGCCAGAACAAAAATAATTATCAGAGCATTGGTTTCGGGAACAGAGACTATCAACAAAAGCAATATGGTTCAGGAGGATTCAAGAACAATTACCAATCAAGTTATCAGAATCAGAACCAGGGACAATCTTCCACATCTTTTCAAGATAGTGAGCTGAAGAAAATTTTGCAGCAAGTTCTGGAAAATCAGACAAAGTCCTATGCGTACTTGAATCAGAAGATGGGCAACATGTATAGTGATCTCAACGGGAAGTTCGAGACACTGAGTACTCATATGAAATTGCTGGAAACACAGGTTGCTCAGAATTCTATGAGAAACAGAGCCCCTCCTGGCGTCATTCTAGGAAAACCGGAGAAGAATCCTAAGGAGTACTGCAGTGCCATCATGTTGCGAAGTGGTAAAGAGTTGAAAAACTCGTCCAAAACAGAAGGGCAAGGATTGGTCGATCCTTGACTAATTTCGCCTCTGGATAGAAGGACATGGATCGATTGATCCCTACACCAGGATTGGTCGATCCCTGCACCAGGATCGATCGATCCCTGTACAAGGATCGATCGATCCTTGTCAAGGCGTGGACACATCAATTTCTCATAATGAAACGAAGCCACTGGAAGTTGAGGAAGACTATGTACCACCCCTGCCTTACATCTCTAAGCCTCCATACGCATCAAGACCCTGTCAAAAGATCAAGGAACGCGAGTACGAGAAGCTGAAGAATATGGTTGGTGAGTTATATGTATGATTGACTTTCGTAGAGGCCATCAAGAGGGTACCTTCTCTTAAGAGGTACATGAAGGAGATTCTTTTAGACAGAATGAGCTTAGAAGAAGGTGTATCAGTGCTTACTGTGGAGTGTATCACAATTCTACAGAACATCACACCGGAGAAACGCGAGGATCTAGGTCCTTTCGTATTGACTTGCAGGATTGGATCACTAACTTCTGAGAGATGTCTCTGCGATTTTGGGTCAGGAGTCAGTGTGATGTCCTTGTCAGTATCGCAATGGTTGAATCTGACAAACAACAAGCCCAAAAGAATTTCATTGGTACTTGCAGATAGATATATTCGAAGACCAGTGGGTATTCTATACAACATTCCCGTTGGAGTTGGAGAGGGATATGTGTTTACGGATTTTGTAGTCTTGGAATCCTATTATTTAGGGAATATCATTCTTATCTACTGCCATAGCCATGATCGATGTGCATAACGGTCAAATAGTTCACCGCCTTGGGAAGTTGACTATGAAGTTCAACATTTAGAAATCCATGAAGAAGCCTACCATTGATGGACACACCTTTTGGGTTGAGACAATTTCTGATGTGATTGAATACTCTGCTAAAGAGCTCTACACTAAGGATCCACTACGAGTTGCTTTGACTCAGATTCAAGGTAAATATGGGTTTCTGAATGAAGATACATATGAGGTTGTTGTGTTGCTGGACTCAACACCTACTATTGAGAAGCAGGTCACATACATCAAGATCGAAGAGCCATCTCCTGTGACATTTACCTCATTAGTGGCGAGCTCGAGTGCTGATTGGAACGATCTGAAAGCTCCAAAAATCGAGCTCAAGCCACTACCTGCAAGGCTACGGTATGTTTTCTTAGGTCCTAACTCTACATACCCTGTGATTGTCAATGCTAATCTAAATAATGTTGAGACTGCCTTACTTCTTTCGAAGTTGAGGAAGTATAGAAAAGCATTGGGATATTCTTTGGATGATATCACAAGTATTTCTCCAGATCTCTGCATGCATAGGATCCACTTGGAGGATGAATCCAAGACTTCTATCGAACATCAAAGGAGACTCAATCCTAAGCTGATTGAGGTTGTCAAGAAAGAGATTCTGAAACTCTTGGAAGCAAGTGTGATGTATCCCATCTCTGACAGTACATGGGTAAGTCAGGTACATGTTGTACCAAAGAAAGATGAAATCACTGTCATGACTAATGAGAAGAACGAGCTCATTACCACCAGGACTATCACAGACCACATGATGTGCATTGACTACAGGAAGCTGAACTCATCCACGAGAAAGGATCATTTTCCACTTCCTTTTATTGATCAAATGCTTGAAAGACTTGCTAACCATCCTTATTACTGTCTTCTTGATGGCTATTCATGTTTATTTCAGATGCCCATCCACCCGACAGACCAGGAAAGACTACATTCACAAATCCATATGGGACATATGCTTACCAGAGAATATCATTGAGACTATGCAATGCACCTACGACCTTCCAACGCTACATGATGTCTATCTTCAGTGACTTGATCGAAGATATCATGGAAGTCTTCATGGATGACTTTTCTATATATGATTATTCGTTTACTAACTATTTTTCTAACCTTTGCAGGGTTTTAGAATGATGTGAAGAGAAACATTTGGTTTTGAATTAGGAAAAATGTCATTTTATGGTGTAGGATGGGATTGTACTTGGCCACAGGATCTCCGAGAGGGGCATCAAAGTTGACAGAGCTAAGGTAGAGGTGATAACGAGCCTGCAACCTCCTACATCTATCAAGGATGTTCACAGCTTTCCTGATGTTCACAGCTTTCTTGAACACGCAGGATTCTACAGGCGGTTTATCAAGGATTTTTACAAGATTTCCAGACCTCTGACTCAATTGCTCTGTAAGGATGTGAAATTTGATTTTCATACTGACTGTTTGTTAGCCTTTCAGACAATCAAGGAAGCAGTATTTAGCACTCCAATTGTGCAGCCACTGGATATCCATGTCCAGGTACAAACCACCAATCAGAAAATAAACCAAATATGTGCATTATTCAGGGTGAATCCAATCAACGTAAAGGTATGCAAATGCAAATTTTCTAAACCAGATATACATAAATTTAATTTAATTTTCTTTTTATGTTATTCAATGAAAATCTGGTTCGAATTAGCATATCAATGATGTTTTTAAACTCTAAAACACCCATACAACATGAAGAAATGCAACATATCCATCTAAACCACCTAAACACCCAACACTGAAAAATCAGACACTCAAGACCGCGTTTAAACCACCTAAAATGTACAATCCTACCTAAGCAATTAGAAGGATCATATCTACCATATTCTCTCTATTGTTTTTACACATGTGTGCACATAGGATGAAAAAGAAATGCATGGAGAATCAAGGAGATAAGATAAGGGTGTAGTGTCAGACTAAAAATGAGTCTCGTCACTCAGGATTACCGAAAAGTATGGTAGAAAAATGGGGATGTAATCCTGAATGATGGGGTTTGATTCCTGATTTTAAGTTCATGGATCAAAGCATTTAAAGTTCATTAGTAAGCCAAATAAAACAAAGTTAATAACATTTTGGACAAAAGTCCGAGTTCCAGAGATTTCTAGTGGGGAGTTTGGTCATGAGTTATTCTGGTTTACCTGCGCTAAAGGTCCAAATGTAATGGTTAATGAACATATAAGTAAAGTGCACTGCACAGAGATAATAGTCTAAAATCATCATAAAGCATAAACAAATACATGACTGACTCAATAGAAGACAAAAATTACTCAAAAAACACCAAAAGAAAAAGAAAAAACATCAGTAACCTCCCCCAGACTTATCTCACACCGTCTCGGTGTGAAACAAATCCAAGGAAAGGGTAAGTACAAAAAGAAAAATAAAATCAAAATCAAAAGGAAATGAAATAAGAAAACTTACCTGAACACGCGTGATATGGCCTCTTAAATGAGACATGGATTTATCGATCCATGGACAGGAATCGACCGATCCCTGTCTGTCTGTCTGGTGATCTTTTTCCTGCAATTCAAAGGCTAGAAACACGAAAAACGTAAAAGACACCAAAAACCAAAGCACAAAAGTCAAAAACACTACAAAACTAACTAAAAAGAAAAAGAAAACTACCTAGTGGGTTGCCTCCACTCAGCGCTTGTTTAGAGTCACGAGCCTGACTGTAGTGGCGATGGATCAGTCTGGAAGGGCCTTGGAACACGCCCCGAAGCAAGCTCCACCAGCGAAAATCTTCAGCTCAAGGATGCTTCTCATTTCCTTCTTCATAGCAACTGCTCCTTTCTCTTTAATCTCTGGTGTAATGATGGCCCTAACCTTTGAGAAATGTTTGAATCTGCCTTTGCGCTCTTTCTGCTTCACCTTCTTTTTGGTCTTGAGTTTTCTCACTGTAGAATGAACGTCTCCATCGAGGACTTCTTTGAAGTCATTCTTTTCAGCTATCTCCAATGTGTCTTTACTGAATAGACCATTCTCTTTGTCAACTCATGATAAGGAAATTTTGGAAAGATTCATCAGTATAAGGTTTCTCCACAGCCTCCTCAATAATTTAAGTCAATGTGTCAACCCAAAATGTTTGCCCATCTACGGTAGGCTTCTTGGTTGACTTGTCGAGATTGAAATGCACATCTAGCTTACCCTATTGCAGATCAATCTGACCATTCTGAACATCAATCATCGCTCTAGCAGTAGATAAGAATGGTCTACCGAAGATGATAGGATCCTTGGGTTCTTCATCAAGTTCCAAGACTACGAAATTGGTGTATACATAGCCTTTCCCAACACCAAATAGAATGTTACCGAGAATACCTATGGACTTCTGGATTGATCTATCAGCAAGTATCAAAGACATCTTCGTGGCCTTATAATTCACCATGTTCAGCCTCTGCAAGACAGACAGCGGCATCAAGCTAACTCCATAGCCCAAGTCACACAGACATCTCTCGAAGGTAAGAGATCCAATCCTGCAAGGCAAAAAAAAAGGACCTGGATCTTCGCATTTCTCCAGTGTGATATTCTGAAGAACTGCACTACACTCCACAGTAAGAATAGATACACCTTCTTCTAAGGTCATGCGATCTGAGAGAATCTCCTTCATGTACCTCTTAAGAGATGGTACCATCTTGACTGCCTCAATGAAAGGCAATCGCACATGTAATCACCAACTAGATTCTTTAGCTTCTCATACTCGCGTTCCTTGATCTTTCGACGGGGTCTGGAAGGATACGGAGGCTTGGGTATGTAAGGAAGGGGTGGTACATATTCATCCTCAGCCTTCTGTGCCTTCGATTCATCACGAAAATTTCATACCATCCCGTCAGGACAGGGATCGACCGATCTAGAGACAGGGATCGATCGATCCTTGTCTTTCTTTCTTGATCGATCAATCGCTTCAGATGATCGATCAATCGCCAACTCTCTCAACTTTCTATGGGCTTTTGAGACATGGATCGATTGATCCAGGGTCAGGGATCGACCGATCTCTGTCCCAGACAATTTTTCAATCATTTTTTCTCTTTGAACTGTGAGAGCATTGCAGTAATCCTTCGGATTCTTCTTCGGTTTGACTGGAATGACACCCGGGGGAGTTCTTTTGCTCACAGAATTCTGAGCAACCTGTGTTTCCAGCATTTTCATTCAAACACTCATAGCCTCAAACTTTCCATTCAAGTCACTGTACATGCTATCGACTTTCTGATTGATCTCTGCAGCAGACTTTGTCTGATTCTCCAGCACTTGCTGCAACATTTTCTTCAGCTCACTATCTTGAGAAGACGCGGAAGACTGTCCCTAGTTCTGATTCTGATACCCCGACTGATAGTTATTCTTGAATCCTCCTGAACCAAACTGCTTCTGCTGATAGCCATTGTTTTCGAAGCCACTGTTCTGATTCTTGTTCTGAAATCCGGAGTTAAGGCACTCTGATTTTGATTGTATGGCTTGTTCTGGAAATGGTATTGTTGGTTGAAACCTCTATTACCAAAGTTTCCTTGACCTCAAATGTAATTAACATATGCTTGTCCCCCATTCAGCTCCTAAGACATGAGTTCCTGATACATCTGTCCCATCTTCTGCTCTTGAAGAATAGGTGTGTCATTTTGCTCACCAACAAAGTTCACTCCCTGCTGATCTCTCTTCATTAGCTCATCGAGCTTTGACTACAGATCATCAATTCTCTTCTCATCTGATGAAACAACTCCTCTACCTCGATCATAGTCTGATCTGCGATTGGCTTGACTATTAGCCATGTTATTCACCAACATGTAAGCTTCCTCCACACTCTTGGTCATGAAATCACCATTGTTGGCGGTGTCCATAGCATTCTGATACTTCTCCTCAACATCATTATAGAAAATGTTAAGGAGATTCCAATCTGAGAATCCATGATGAGGACAATCATTGAGGTATTCTCTGAATCTTTCCCAAACTGCATGAAAGCTCTCAGCACCCAATTGGTGAAATCCTGCAATCCTATTCCGCAGAGACATAAACCTTGATTTTTTGAAGAAATGATTAAGGAAAGCAGCCTTGATCTTGTCCCATGTCCTCAGAGAATCAGGCTCTAAGCTATTGTACCATCTTGTAGCTTTGTCGTTCAGAGAGAAAGTGAACAACCTACATTTTAGAACTTCAGCAGGCACTCTGTTGTGCTGGTTAATATTGTAGATGGCTTCAAACTTATCCAGATGGTGCATTGGGTTCTGTGATGATAACCCATGAAACTGATTCTGCTGCACCAACCCTTCTCTCAATGGGAGGCGGACGAATCCCAACACGATTCGCATAGAAAGCCTCCGGAGTGTTATATTGTGCTAGAGTCGTCCTATGTCGAGGTTGATTTGCGCCTTATTGCCCCTCATCTGCAACATTCTTCTGGCCAGCTTGCTGAGCACCAACATTAGCACCATCTCCAACAGGTGGGTTAGCTACAGGAAGAGCTCCAAGAAAGAGAGGATTTTGATGAACTTGAATGGGTTCTCCCAAGTTGTCACCCATGATTTGAGCAAACTCAAATTCTTCAATAACCTCCAGCAACTTCTCTTTCTTCTTCTGTCTCTCTAGACGTGAAGGTTCAGGTTTGAATTTAGCAAGATTTTGGATCCCTTGGCTTCTAGTATGAAACATGTTCATTCACCTGAAAGCACAAAAAGAAAGAAGAAAAAGATGAGATTAAACAAAATAAAGAAAAATGCCTTAGGCACGCAATGATCCTAAGTTCTAAGACTCCCTATTGGTCCCCGAAAACGGCGCCAGAAAACTTCATAGCTCAGGTTTTCGCCCGAGATAACATTGCAAGCGCACAGATGTACGTTGTAGTAGTTCGGGATCGAATCCACAGAGACCTAAGGTAGCACGAAGAAATATCAGATCACACAGCGGGATAAGGCTAAAAAATGTTTTGTAAGATGATGCAAATATCAAAAAATATAAAGCAAAGAAGGCAGACACGCAACGATGGAGTTGTAAATCAATCAAAGAAGTGTTGGGCATCGGGTATTCTCAGGGAAACAATTCATTGTTGATTCAAATTATAGACTATGGTACAAGTTATGCACCGTCTTAAACTCAAATTAGTATTTAGAACTAATCTACTTCTGTAGTATCAGCGCCCTATGTATTAGAAATATCGAGACTAACTTCTGTTGACACTCGATTTCTAATCATGCATTACTAACAGATTTGATATGTTCACAATTCACTTAAACATCAACTTCCATTGGCTTAAGAAGAATTGCTCATCTAAGATTCTTTCAGGCATTTAAACAAACACTTTTCAGGCGTTAAATTACCTAAGAACAGAAACTAAGTGATCAGTTCAATTTCATGCAATACGATCAATCAAAGATGAAGATCCATTAGATTAAATCCCTAATCATGCAATTCTATATTAACAATTCATGAATCCCGATGTGAGAACCCTAAACCCAACAAACATACTACTCACTCATGGAAATTGCAAAAACACATATTAAATTCATGAGAGACATGATTGTATTAAGCATAAACAAGAGTGAAAAGGGTTCCGAAAACTTCTCGAATCAAAGAACAAAGAGGTTTCTTCTCCCTAGGTTACAAATCTCTCTCTCTTGCTCTCTAAAACCCGTAAAAAGTGCATAATGAAAGCTAAAACACGAGCTTAGGTCTTTTGATAGCAATCCGGTTCGAAATAAGTTCGTTCTGGTTCTTTCTAAAATCGGTCCGCAATTCAGGACAGAGATCGATCGATCCCTAGACAGGGATCGGTCGATCCTTTGTCCAAATTCCTAGGTATTTTCTAGCTTTTCGCGAACACTTCCTTTGATGCTTGAAATCCATCGAAAATGCATTCTTTCCGCACATTCAAGCTCGATTCCTGTGAAAATAACAAAGAACACAAATCCGCGCCAAAACAATCCGAATACATACTAAAAACCATAGATCTCGCGTGAAAACCGTAGTAAAAACTACTAAAATACTGACACATCAAGCGATCCAATTGTGCTGCCACTGGATTGGGATTTACCTTTTGAGGTAATATGTGACGCCAGTGACTACACAGTAGGAGGAGTGTTTGTTCAGAGAAAAGATAAGAAGCTCCATATGATTTATGATGCCAGCAGAACACTTGATGACACTACGCAGTAGGAGCAATGTTGGATACAGACAATATTTGGTGGGATCCAAAGTCATTTTTCATACCGATCATGCGACTTTGAGTTATCTTATGCTAAAAAAAATGCTAAACCGAGACTGTTGAGATGGATTTTGTTGTTACAGGAATTCGATTTGGAAATTTGTGACAAACGAGGCATTGAGCATGGTGTAGCTGATTACCTTTCTCGCCTGCGAGTGGATGCTGAACTCCGTTTGATGATAGTCTTTCAGAGGATAATGTCTACATGGTAACCTTGCTGGAGGATGAGTATTTAGACGAAACATATGTTTTTGCTATTAGACAAATCCATGACGAGATTCCTTGGTTCGCAGACTTTTCGAACTATCTGAGTTCCGAAGTAGAGCCACCAAAATTTGCAGGCTATGCGAAGAAAAAGTTCCTCAGAGACGTTAGACATTATTTTTGGATTATCCATTTCTCTACAAGAGATGTTCTGATGAATTTTTTTACAGGTGTATTCCAGAGTCAGAAGTGCAGGGTATTCTCTATCATTTCCATGGTCCAGAGTATGCTGGACACTTCGCTACCTTCAAGACGGTTTTGAAGGTATTACAGGCAGGTTTCTGGTGGCCTACTATGTTCAAAGACGTCCATGATTTTGTTTCCAAGTGCGATGGCTGTCAGAGAAAAGGCAATATCAGCAAAAGGAACGAGATGCCTTAGAACTTCATCTTGAAAGTAGAGGTATTTGATGCTTGGGGCTATTGATTTCATGAGACCTTTTCCACCATCCTATGGAAATAAATACATCTTGGTTATTGTGAACTATGTGTCTAAATGGGTTGAAGCGCTGGCCAGCCCTACAAATAAGGCCAAGGTCATCTTGAAGATGTTCAAATCAGTGATCTTCCCGCGATTTTGAGTTCCCAGAGTTGTTATCAGTGATGGGAAATCTCACTTCATCAACTGGTTATTTGAGAGTATGCTGAAGAAGCACGGAGTTTGACATAAGGTTGCTACACCTTATCATCCTCAAACTTGTGGTCAAGTTGATATTTCCAACAGGGAAATTAAGGGAACTCTGGAGACGACATTTGGCAAGACACGGAAAGATTGGGCTGCAAAACTCGATGAAGCACTATCGGCATACCGTACTGCGTTTAAGACTCCCTTAGGCACAACTCCATACCATTTAGTCTAAGGGAAGTCCTATAATTTGCCTGTTGTGTGAGAGTACAATGGACTATGGGCTACGAAGTTGATGAACTTCGACATCAAGCCTACAGCTGAGAAGCAGATGATTAAGATCAATGAAATCGATGAGATACGCTTGAATGCTTAGGAGAACACAAGAATCTACAAAGAACAGAAAAAAGCATTCCATGATAGACATATCATTCCACGCCATTTCGTTGCAAGAGATCAGGTACTCTTATTTAACTCACGTTTGTGATTGTTTCCAAGAAAGCTCAAATCGCGTTAGACGGGAAAATTCTTGATTGTTGAGGTTCAACCATATGGAGATGTCCTTCTTGAAGACAACGGACAGAGATCCACTATGAATGGCCAAAGACCGAAGCCATACATTGTAGACGCACCACCTGAATAAGGAATGTGAATTCCTTTAACGGATCCACCTCACGTCTGATCGCATTACAGTCATGCTCGAGACTTTAACAAGCGCTGACTGAGAGGCAACCCACTAGGTAGTTTTTGTTTTCATTTAGCTAGATTTGTACTGTTTTTCGTTTTGTTGTTTTTGGTTTTTGGTGCTTTTGATTTTTCTTATGTTTTTGGCTTTAGAATTGCAGAAACAGGTGCCCCAGACATAATGACAAGAATCGATCGATCTCTGCACCAGGATCGATCAATCCATGAAAAATTTAGGCACCAAAACAGAAGGACAAGGATCGATCGATCCTTGACACGAAAACACAACATTATATCGCGACTTCCAGGTAAGTTCTTCATTATCCTCTTTCAAACAAAATCGCAAATATCACCTCTCAATCTCGTTTTTGCTCAAAACTTCACGGATCTGATTGATTTTTGAGCCTAAACTCATTAGCTTTTCAACCTCTATCCGATCAGTTTTCGCTAATTCGAAGGTATGTGTTCGCCATCTCCACTTCAATTTTCGTCACTTTTTAGGGTGATTCTGGGAACTTTTGATTCCTTGATTTTTAATCGATGTTTGGTTCTTGAATGATGCTATATACATGTTCTATGATGTTTAGAAGTAGGATTGCAGCTAAATTTAGCGATTTGATGGTTGAATTTGGTTATTTTCTGGTTTCGCGTTTCAAACGCCAGAAGTTTGCGAGGATGCATGTTCTCCATGATTTCCCTTGTTTATTGATGATATTATTCTTTTGTGGCATCTCTATGAATGATTTCTACATGTTTTGATGAATGGTTGCAATTTAATTTTCTTAGTTTCACTTGAGCTTGGAATGCAAAACGAAAATTGGATATGTTGATGATGTTCTTGTTTTGTGAACTGTTTTGATGCATGCTCTTGATGTCTATGAGTTTGATTTCCACAGGAATATTGCTCTTTGAAATAGAGTGAATACTTTTCGTGTCTATATCGTTCTAATCCGGATACTAATTTTCTTTCCAAGTGTTCGTTTTACTAAGATATGAGTAGACGCAAAATCGGAGAGGTCCCCAAGACGAGGAAGCGGTCTAGCTCCAATCTACATGAGCAGTTTAGACGGAGCAATCTCACATATCCTGCCAACCTTCCTGTAACTAAGGAATGGGACGAGCATGACTCGCAGTTCCTGTAAGACTTGGGACATATCACATTCCCAATGACCCGTCATTGACGACAACCTCCTGGAGGCATTGGGTATTCAACAGGACTTCTTCGATCTCTTTCAGAGGATGGGACTCCAAAGTTTGCTGGAGCTTCGGGAGCATATCTACCCCAAGCTTTGACGAGAGTTCTTTTCATCTGCACACCTCATCTATCAGGATTTGGAAAATCCTGTAGCAGACAAAGACACATTCTCTTTCATCGTGCAGAGTCAGTTTCACTCTATTTCCTTCATGGATTTGGCACGATTTTTTGTTTTGCGCAGGGCCGAGGTAACTATGTACCAACTTTGTCGGGGTCCAACGAGTTTTGAAACTATATGCTGCTGGGCAATTTGTTTCTAGGAGTGTGAAGCAATATTGTATCCGCAATCCTGTTCTTCGACTTGCACCCAAGGTCCTTAGCTCTCATATTTATGCCAAGTCTATTTAGGCTGTTGTTACCAACGAAGAGTTGGGTCTTCTATTCATTGGCGTCAGACACACTTTGGATTTGGAAGCTCAAATTTGTTATGTGGCGGCTACGGATCTGAACATGGTTGCGGTAGTTGCTGACAAGTTCGCCTTGTTCAAGGTGGTTGCTTCTGAGAAGAAGTCTTTTGTTGCGGGTGCTCTTATCGCTCGTCTTTTTTGCTTTGTGAAGTTTGACTTCATTGATCACCAGTTCGTAGAGTTCAAGCTCCCCAAGAGGCTGAAGATTTATCACGACCAGAGACCTCGGTATGCTTTCCTCGATGGGAAGCATCTCGCGGATTGCGCCATCTTAGCTTCCCCCTGGAAGCAGTTCATTGATGAATTGAGACCTTTTATCTACCACTTCCAGGATCGCCAGTAGAAGTCTCTGTACATTGAGCTGCCATGCCCGGATCTGACATCCCTTTCTGATTCACCAGGAGTTGAATTTCTACCACCTGCAAAGCGTCTCTGCCCCTGTCCCCCTTATTTTAAGAAGGATTCCTCAGGTCTTGTTGGGGACCATGATGATGATGCTGATTATGAGGCGCATATGCCTCCACCTGCTGCACCTACGGATCTTGAGATCGCAGAGCTCTTTTCGGAGGATTTAAGTGCTTATGAGCTTGACCCTCCACCGCCACCTGCTGCTTCAGCTGCGGAGTTCAGAGCTTGGATAGTGCAGAGCCATCAGAGGACGAGTTCCCTCATGCTGCATTTTGCTAGGGGGCTCTCGAGGATAGGGCAATTACTTTCTTGTTCTCCTCGCAGGTCTGTTCGAGAGGATGCTATCAGGCGCAGAGCGCCACCAGTACCTGCAGCTATTTTAGATGACGACGACGATAAGAAGACGGTTAGTGAGGAGACTAACGAGGAGGAGACACATGAGCCACGCAAGGCACTCGCACGAGAGGAGGCTAGATGGAGCGAGGAGCGCTTCGAGAGGAGAGCAGGCTCGCCTCCGGAGATGCAGGCAGGCATCCCAAAGCCAGACCATGAGCCAGGCCTAGCACTTCCAGAGCAGCTCCGTAGACTTTCTTTCCTTTTTCTTTTCTTTTGGTTTTATTTTTCTTTTTATTTGGATTTTTTTATTTGCTACTTACCCCTTCCTTGGATTTGTTTCACACCGAGATAGTGTAAGATAAGTCTAGGAAGGTTACATATGCTTTTTCTTTTCTTTTGATGTGTTCTTTGAGTCTTTTTTATGTTTTATTGAGTCAGTCCCTATGGATTATTTGTGGTTTATAATGATTTTAGACTATTATCTCTCCCCTTTGCACTTCATTTTTATTCTTATTGACCATTTCACTTGAGCTTTTAGCGCAGATAAACCGAAATACCTCATGACCAAACTCCCCACTAGAAATCTCTAGAACTCAGGCTTTTGTCTGAAATATTTTTAACTCTATTTATATGGCCTACTTAATTGCTTTAATCTAGGAACTTGAAATCGGGAAATCAAACCCATCATTCAGGATTACATCCCCATTCTTCTACCACTCTTTTCGGTAATTCTGAGTGACCAGACTCATTTTTAGTTTGGCACCACACCTTCACCCTATCTCATTGAATCTCCATGAATTTCTCTTTTATTTTATATGCACACATGTGTAAAAACAATGGAGAGAATAGGGTAGACATGATACTTCTAATTACTTAGGTAGGATTGAACAATTTAGGTAGTTTAGACACGGTCTTTAGAGTCTGATTTCTCGGTGTTAGGCGTTCTAGAGGTTTAGATGGATGTGTTGCATTTCTTCATGTTGTATGGGTGTTCTAAAGTTAAAAATGCAACTGTATTGCTAATTTCTACCAGACTTTTGCTTATATTAAAAAACAAAAATTCTATTCTTTTTTTTATATCTGGTTTAGAAATTAGCATTTGCATGTTATTTTGTTGTTTAAATGCACCCTGAAGATTGCACATATTTGGTTTACTTTGACTTTGTGGTTTGTACTTGTGTAGTTAGGGACATGGATATCAATATACTCTTTCTCTCATGCGATTTTGTCTAATGTTTTGCATCATGGTGTAGATTTTATACCCCGAAACACCTTAAGCCTCACCAATAAAAGCCTTTGATTACCTAGCCTGATTCCTGATTACGAGTTCTTTGGTGAAAAGTCTCACGCTTATTTGAATGAATATAGAGAGTTATTAACATGAATGCTGAGCTTATAGGTTCAGAGTTTGGAGTATGGATGGGCTTGGGAGGTCATGCAAAGATTCTTGAGGAGAATGTTCTAATTGTGTTGAGTCTATGTAATCAACGAAAGTAGTGCAGAGTAAGGTCCACAAATAGCATTAGGTCCATTTTGTTTTCAAATTTCTTTTCCCGTAGGCTTAATCTTCATTTCCTTTACTTGGGGACAAGCAAAGATTCAAGTCAGGGGGATTTGATGTATTAGCATTTTATAGGTTTTTATTGCGGTTTTTAGTCGAGATATATGGTATTTTAGTATAAATTCGGTTCTATTTAGAGTGGTTTTGTGTTCTTTAGTGTTTTACAGGTAATGAGCTTGATTGTGCGGAAAGATCATATTTTGGACGTATTTCAAGCATTGAACAAAGCGTTTTTGAAGAGGTGAAACATCCTGGCAGAATGACAGGGATCGATCAATCCCTTTACAGGATCGATCGATCCTTGTCACGATTTGCAGACCGAGTTTTTGTAGCCAAACCGAGATTTCGAGAACCATATTACATGTCTTAAACCTAAGCTCGTGTTTATTCTTTCATTTTGTTTTTTCTGAGATTTTGACAAGAGAGAGAGCTTTGTAACCTAAAGGAGACGAATCTGAACCTGTACTTCGTTTTGGAGAAGAATTTCCGAACCCTTTTACTCTTTTAATTACTATTACATCATGTTCTCTCTTGATTTCTAATGTAACTGTTCATTGATCATGAGTGAGTAGTTCTATAGTTGGGTTTAGGGTTTCTCATAAGGGATTTAATGAATATGTAATTGTTAGATTGTTAGATCGGGGAATTATCATTTGATCTTCGCTTGTCTTTGTGTTTAATGTTTGAATTAGCTTGATCACCTAGTTTATGAACCTAGGATATTTCACGCACCGAAAGTATTTGATGAAATTCTTGAAAGGAAGATAAGTGAGCAAATTGTCTTAGACCAACAGAAGTTGATGTGTAAGCAATTTGTGAACAAATCAATCATGGCTAGAATGCATGTTTAGGATTCAAAACTCAACGGAAGTTAGTGTCTAGGATCCTTAAACATAGGTAGTTGGCGCTACGGAAGTAGGTTTACTATAAAATTGTGAATTGATTTCAAGATGGCCCTTAAAAGTTTTCCCGACAATAAACTTAAAATCCTGATGAAATGATTTCCCTGAGAAAACCCAATACCCAACGTTTTCCTCCAATTGATTTACAACTCCTGCATTTCTTTGTTTCTTTCTTGCTTGATTTCGGTTTACTGCATCATTGTACAAACTTTCTTTTTCGCTTTAGCCCACATTTGATCTGAAGTTTTTCGTGCAACCTTTGGTCTATGTGGATTCGATCCCGAACCACTACAACGTATACATTTGTATGCTTGCAGTGTTTTCTCGGGTGAAAATCTGAGCAATCACTTGTGTTGTATAAAACAAATCAAGGTGTTGATTTTTTATTCCTAATAAAAAGAGTCTTGATATGATCGAGTTCGAGGACGTAGGCACAAAGCCGAACCTCGTTAAATCTTATGTACATCACCGTTTGGTTGAGTTCTTTTTGTTTATTGAGTTCATACATTTTTTCAACTCGTGTTGTTACTTCTAGTGTCCTAATCAATCATAGATAATTGATTTTTCCATTTGAATTTATTGTGTTGTAATTTTTATTTTTGTCATCCGCTACTAGTGATCCCTTTAATCTCTGTTGAAAAAAAACGAGATAAAGTGTAACACTTAGAGAAAAAAAAAGCTTTAAAAAACTCACTTGTGTCATTCATAGTTTGTCCAAATTCATATATAAACAGAAAATCGGTGTTTGATATTGTTTCTCCATTGATTCAATTCCAAATAAGCAATCAGTTTATCAGAATTGAAGTTGATGGAGTATTCTAAAATAAAATATTAAGTTAAGATATTTTTTTGTCACAAAAGAACAAATTTTATTAAACTTTACAAAGTGAAGAAACCTGAACAGACAAATCTTGTTTTGCTAACGAATCAACTAAATTGTTTCCTGAACGGGGAATAAAAATAACCGAAAAAAAGAAACTAGAGAGTAAATCCCTAATATCCTGCAGAAGACCAAAAATATCAATATGATCTTCCTTTCGCTTTATCAGATTGACCAAAATCGGGGAGTCAGAGTGCAAGAGCAACTCATCTATCCCTAACACAAGGGCCTGACGAAGAGCAAGAGACAGAGCCAAAGCCTCAGCCATTAGCACAAAAGGCACACCTTCCTAAAAAGAGAGAAACTCCCCCATTGGGGCGTCTTCAGGTGAATGATAGAACCAACTCATGCCACAATTCTCCGATGACGAATCCCATGATGCATCCACCCAACATGAAGCCGGAGGAGGTCTAGAGGAAGACGGAACATAGGAATGAGATGGGCAGAAGAGTGTTGTATGAGACACCTTATCTTGCAACCGATTAGCCAATTGCCACTCCTGGGCGCTGTCGAGGGCTTGATAAACAAGGTTAGTCACAGAGGTATGCTCCATACTAAAGAACAGACGATTCATGGATTTCTAGAGAAACCAAAAGACCCACGGGTAGACATCTACTCCATTTAAACTAGTGGGAGACAAAGGCTTCGAAGAGCGCATCGACTCAAGAAAGAGTCATGTAAAAGGACATGAATAACCAAAGGGACCCGATCCCAAACCTCTTGAGCATAAGGACACTGTAAAAAGGACATGATAAACTGTCTCAGTTAAACTACAGCGTTGACACGCAGAATCTTGAATTACTGCCCTCGAACGCAACTGATCACACACTGGTAAAGCATCACTCATAGCCCGCCACCGAAAGCTCTGTATCTTCGGAAGTGTTTTCACTTTCCAAACATTCCTCAGCCAATTCAAGGTGTCATCAGAAGATTGGTACAACGACCGAAGCCGGGAATAACCGCTTTTACAAGTTTACTCACCATTTTTCTTATATAGCCAAACCAAAGTATCCCGTCGGAAAGATGAGCCAAATATGCTCAGAATACTGAGATAAGATCTCCAAAACAGCAGGCCAGTTCCATGCTAGAGGGGAATCAACAAACAAAGTTGCAACACATTGGTCACGGGAACCAGGAGGGGGCGGGCCTATAGGTTGCAGAGTAGAAGAGGTAGACATCCAATTGTCTGCTCAAATACGGACATCCCTACCATCACCAATGATCTAGCCAAGGCCATGTCTTATAACCTCTCTCCCCACCATAATACCACGCCAACCATGAGACAAAGATGTCAGAGGACAAGACTCCATAAAGGAGGAAGAATGGAAATACTTTCCCAAAAGAATACGAGCCATCAGAGAGTCTAGAAACTTTAGAAGATTCTAAGCTAGCTTAGTCAGGAGTGAGTCATTAAATTCTTTGACGTTCTTAAACCCCAAGCCACCAGCAGCGCGTGGCTGGGACAGGCGTTCCCAGGAGACCCAAGACACTTTCCTAACATCAGGTTTATTATCCAACCAAAACCGAGTTAACGCTGACTGAATGCGCTTGCAAAGAAACACCGGTATTTTAAAGCAAGATGTGGCGTAATTGGGAATCGCAGAAAGAACAGACTTAAGCATTACTTGCTTTCCAGCAGAAGACAAGAATCGTGATGACCAACCTTGCGGCTTTTGTTTAATCCTATCAACAATGTAAGAAAAGATGTCTTGTTTACGCTGACCAAAGTGCTCAAGCAACCCAAGATATTTTCCAGTATCGCCTTTCTTGAAAATACGGAGAGCATTTTCACCACTTGGCGACGAGAAGACGGGGTCTTTGAAGCAAAGGTGATAAATGATTTAGCCAAATTAATGGAATGTCTCGAGGCATTCTTATAACGCTGGATTAACTTTTGTAAAGCAAGTACGCAAACTAAGTCTGACTGGCAGAAGAACATTGTGTCATCAGCAAAAAGTAGATTGTTGATCGGAGGGCTGGTTCTTGACACCGTGATGCCAGGCAAAGTCCCATCTTGCTGTGCACACCGATAGAGTCCTGAAAGGATTTCCGTACATAGGACAAACAAACAAGGAGAAAGAGGGTCTTCCTACATCAAGCCTCTGGTTGGTAGAAAAGAACCTTGGGGAGATCCATTTAAAAGAAAAGAATATGAAATTGTGGTAACACATTCCATTATCCAATTTATCCATACTCGATAGAATCCAAACTTCTCCAAAACACGGAGCAAAAAAGTCCACTCAATCTGATCGTAAGTCTTACTCATATCAGTCTTCACCGCCATGGAGCCTCACTTGGTGGCTTTAGATTGACGAAGACAGTGTAAAATCTCATGTGTAATGAGAATATTATTTGAGATCAACTTTCATGGGACAAAGGCTGATTGATTTTCATAAATCAAATCAAGGATAACTGAGTGCATACGCTTCATCAAAATCTTGGCGATATTCTTGTAATAAACACATCACAAGGCTATTGGCCGATAATCCGAAACCTTCCATGGATGAGGGATCTTTAGAATGAGAGTCACATTAGTAGAGTTCATATCCCGACGAAAGGATTCAGATACGAAGAAGTCAGTGACTTCCCTGGTAACATCACTGCCAATTGCCACCCAATAAGAGTGGTAGCTAAACGTACCTCCTCAGCCGAGGGAATAGCCGTTAGTAATGCATTAACGGACTTAGAGACTGTTGGTAAAGTAGCCTGCTCAATTACTGAGAATTCCACAGCTCCATTAGAGGAGAAAATTTTGTGAAAGTAAGAGCAAATTGTGGATGCAATATCCCACTCTTTAAAATGGACCGAGCCATTATCATCTTTGATGATAGAAATACGATTTATAGTCCTCCGATTCCGCGTGAACGCATGAAAAAACCA
Organism: Anastatica hierochuntica; assembly: GCA_900406275.1. Lineage (NCBI taxonomy): Eukaryota > Viridiplantae > Streptophyta > Magnoliopsida > Brassicales > Brassicaceae > Anastatica > Anastatica hierochuntica. The sequence continues at coordinate 23,124 of OVAN01001294.1, read as the reverse complement.
GAGTTTCAATCACCATGGTGTAACCATAAGATACGGCTACGGTCCTTCCATAATTTTTCCTCAGCCCGATAAGCACCTTCCATAGTGGAAGTCACGTGTTGGATCTCGCGAGGATCCGCTGAAGAGCTTGAGAGAAGCGAATCGAGCTTAGCTCGGGATTCTGCGATTAGCTTAGGAATTATTAAAATACTGCTTCTTCCTCCACCTGATCAATTCTGAACGGTAGCAACCAAGCTTAACAGAGATAGACGCACGTCCCCCCGAGCCCAGATTTCAGAGACTAACTCAAATATCTCATCCTTTTCACGCAACGGGCGATCAAATCGGAAAAGTTTACGATGACTGATACGCGTATTGTCAAGATAAGTAACGAGAGGTCTAAGATCAGACCCTAAACAGAGGTATACTTAATGCCCTGAAGGAAACATTTCTTCCCAAGCATTATTAAAGAGAGACCTATCTAGCCGAGCATGAACTAGATGGTCATAGCGCATCCCACGACACGAGAGAAAATTGCTAGAGTGATTAACATCTTAAAGGTCATTGACCGAAACAAAACTTCGGAAATCAGACCAAGAGCCCTCCCAACAGTAGGGCCTCCACGCTTCTCAGAATGGTGTAAGATGTCATTATAGTCGCCCGTAAGCAGCCAAGAGGACTCCCCATCCGTCCCCAATGCAGAGATAGCATTCCACACTTAGACCCGATTCGGACGAACCGGATCGCCACCACTATTCAAATTCTCAATTCAAATTGATAATTATACCTATCAGAGTGGATTAGGATTATAAAAATATTTCTAGAGTAAACAAGCATTTAGCCACCACTAGTAAAAATAAGAGTGTTCATACCCAAGAAAAGGTGTTTGCAAAAATGACTAACTAATTATGGTCAAATGTAAAAGTGATATTCTCTCTCCTCATTTTTAAAAATGATAAGTTTTTTCCTTCTCATATTTGTGTATTTACTTGTTATGTCATTATCTTCATTTTATTTAATTAAAAATAGAATTTTAAAAATACATCGAAACCCTTTCCAACTCAACTTATTTACCAAAATGTCATATTCTTCAATGTTTGCAACCACGATGAACAACCAGACTTGAAGCTTCGAATGCTTCATTGAAGACAATCTCTAACCATATATGCTCATATTTAGTCTCTAAACTTCATATTCTATAATTTTCTCTCCATAACAAACCAAAAAAACTCTCTAATTTTTCGTTTTCCATGATCTCAAAATTTGGATCTTGTAGAAATCGATGTTTGGAGCATAAATAACAACAAAAACCACTTGGGTTTCAGTTTCGGGCATTTGAAGAAGCTAAAAGATAACTCTAATCTTGTTAATGGTACCTCTCGAGCTTTAATTTCTTCAAAGTTTCAAATTTGCCTTCTACAGGCTGCCAGAGAAGTCTGCAGTTAATGATGGGTTAGCTTTGTAGTTGACCATACTTTTGCAGACTTCTCTGGTAGCCTGCTTATAGTTCTGCATAATTCTCTAACAGTCTACACATTGTCTTTGTAAAAAAAAAATATCGAGCATACTGCCAGAGAAGTCTGCCTTACTTAGCAGGTTATTTTTGTAGTTGACCAAATATTTGACCTTTCAGAGTAGACTTCCCGGAGAAGTATGTCGTATCTGGCAAGTTGACCATAAATTTGACTGGTTGAGCAGACTGCCAGAGAAGTCTACGTGGGTTAATTTTGTAGTTGATCAAAGCTCAAAATGTTGACTTTTTGGAGCAGACTTCTCTGACAGTCTGCGTCTGGTGAGCAGTGCCAGAGAAGTATGCGATTTTGAAGAAGTCAACTCTAAGTAGACTTCGAGTGTATATTTTGGACGCAGACTTCTCTGGCAGTATGCTCACCTGATGTAGATTGCCAGAGAAGTCTGCTCCAAAAATCAAAGTTTGGTCAACTACAAAACCAATCTACCAAGTAAGGCAGACTTCTATACAAAAGTTTACACATGTATGCAGGCTTCTTTGAGAAGTCTACTTCGTCGACAAACTTCTCGGAGAAGTCTACTTCATATGCAGACTTCTATGGAGAAGTTTGCTCTAAAGTCAACATTTTGAGATTTTAGTCAACTGCAAAAGTAACCTAAGTAGACTGCCAGAGAAGTCTGCTATGGAAAGTCAAAGTTAGATCAACTACAAAACTAACCTTACTTTTTCGCAGACTTCTAAGGAGAAGTCTGCTCTAAAAAATCAATATTTTTAGACTTTGGTCAACTACAAACCTAACCCACGCCGACTTCTCTTGTAGTATACTTTTAGACTGCCAGAGAAGTCTACTCGCCATTTTCATAGCAGACTTCTCTGACAGTCTACTTTTAGACTGCAAGAGAAGTCTACTCTTCATTTTCCAGCAGACTTTATAATGAAGTATGCATTAAAAGTTTGTTGAATATGTGATTGTAGCATATGTATTGAATATGTATTTTATAAATATCATCTCTAATGTGTTGTATGTTTATTTTAAGCGGATGATGAGGATAATAGCAAGTATGGAAAAGTGAAAGATGAGGATTTAGACATAGATGATTGTGTAACAAGAGGAGTAAGATCCAATTTTACATGGGCCACTACTCAGTAAACGTTTTAGTTGTAAGGAGGATTTGTATCCGGAGTTGCCATTGACGATGGTCATGTTAAAGTTTTCATTCAATGTATATAAGTCTATAACTACTCTGTTTATATGGTCCATTGTTCTATGAAAGGATGTGAATGAAAGCTTAGAGCAGGAGTGAGGAACGAATTAAGTTCGTTTTGGGTTACAAAGTATTTGAATGTCCATGATCTATGATTTGTGGTAGATCGACTAACATAAAATTAATTGTCATGTTAAAATTTATTCAGATCCGATAAGATTAAATGTCAAGTTAAATTCACTATTTTATGTTAAATTTTCAAACTTCATTATAAAGTCTGATGTAGACTACAATATGAAGTTTGTGTTCAAAGTTCGTAGTGAAGTATGCACTTAGACTTCAGACAAAATTCTGAATGGTTGCAGTATGAATCTAGCCTTGATTAAGATTATTTGCATAGTGGCATAGAGATAGAGATTAAGTAAAGTAATCTAGGAGATTTAGTTATAAAGGTACAAAATAAGTATTGAAAGTAAGAACATAAATCAAAAAACTAATATTTTTAGTACAAAAAAATCATCAATAGTCTTTTGTTCTTCAAACTCCTCCATTATAGTCTCATCCCACCACTTATAAATATGATAATCACCATCCTATTAAAAACACATAATAAATATACATAAGTTTCCGATTACATAACATAATCGTAAAATGATTATGTGAATTATGGCTAACTAAATTTTTTGAAAACAAGAAGTTTGCTATAGAAGTCTGTGAGGGAAGTCTATACAGGAAGTCTACGAGATCAACAAAGAAAAGTGGTACTCGTAGAACTATTGCTCGTGTCAGATCTGATTGTAGGTTGAGAGTAGTTGTATATTCTCATTATGTTTCATAAAGCAAAGACCAAGACACATCAAACTTTAAAACAACTTAAATTATGTATATTAGTGTAAACGAAAGATAAACAACAACTCACTTTGTAGAAAAAGTTCCAAAACTACAAAAGAACAAGAAAATCAAAGATGAAATATGTGAGAAAGAGATTATTTATTACACCTGTGAGAAAGAGATTAATGTATAAGTAATCAACAAATAATATATAAATGAGCAAGAGATAGAAGGGAAAACGAATGAAGGATGAAGGAAGAGCTCACGAGGGCCGAGGCGAAGGCGGCGAAGCAAGGTTCAGCGGTGGCGGTAGAGGAGGAGGAGGAGAAGGAGGGGGAGCAAGGTGTGGCCTGGTAGAGAGAAAAGAAATGTTAAAAATGTGTTTTTTGTTTTAGTAAGTGAAACCCTAAAAAAATTACTTATATATGTTATTAGATAGGATTTTCTTACACGTAAGTAGATTTCTTAGAGAAGTCTGAAACGAGCGGGAATCCAAATTTTGGGCGCAAAGATGGATATGCAAACTTCTCCTGAAGTACTTATATATGTATTCAACTAGGGTTTCCTTAAACCTAAGTAGACTTCTTATAGAAGTCTGAAGCGAGCGGGAATCCAAATTTTGGGCGGGAAATTAATTTCGTTTAGACGGGAAAATAAATTTCACTAATACTTGGATGAGAAAATGAATCTGCAGACTTCTGTTGAAGTCTACTTAACAGACTTCTTAGTGAAGTCTGCTACATATAAAAAAAAAATTTAAATTATTTATCAAAATATTAATAAAACTAATAAAATATAAAAAATGTTTGTAATATTCATAATTAAACAAATATTATTTAATATTCATTAGAAACAAAAACCATCAAGTTTATTCAAACCTTCTACCACAAACCAAGCACATTTTCGCCAAACTCTAAACCCTAAATTCAAATTAGTGCATGCATTGTTTCCAACACACTTTACCTTACATTGTTATACCTAACTTAATTTTATGGAAAAAAAATTTATATACTTCGTAAATGATTATATTTACTTTATCCATACATATTTTCAAACAAATTAGTATTTTTGAATTTTCTTATTTAACTACATCTGCAGCTTTCTCATGTGAAGTCTTCAAAGCATACTTCACATGAGAAGTCTGCAATATTCTAAAACAAATAATATTAGTTAATTGTTCCAAATCCTAAATAAAAATAAATATCAAACATCAAAATGTTTGTAATGTTTATAATTAGAGCAGTATGTTATGATTTAACATTCAAAACATACAAATTAAATATCCTAAACCAAATCCTTGGAGTTTAATCAAACCCTTCATGCACATTTATTTTCCCCAAATCCTAAATCCTAAACTTTAACTAATGCATGTATTATTTCTAACATAATTTATATTACTTGGTTTAAATTAATTTAATTTATGAAAAATTTTATATACTTGTTAAATGATTATATTTATTTATGTATAAGCATTTTTAAACAAATTATTTTTCTGATTTTTAATTTAAAAAAGATTTAAGTATAATCGCATACTTCTTTTGTGCGTTGGAGACTTCTCAAGATTAGAAGGGTAATTATCCCATCAAAATTTTTTGTTTGGTCATAAAAGGGATAAATATAATTTCTTTATCCTCTTTGAGTTTACTTTTGCTAATAAAAATGTTCTGGGTTCAATCTATATTTAAAAAAAAGGTTAATTTTGTACATTTCTCCAAAAAAAAAGTAAAAGAGAAAACTTAGTGGAAGAAAAGAGATTTGGTGTGTGGATATTGCCACGGAAAAAAAGATGCCAAGGAAGGAAGGTGTGAAGTATAATTTAGATGAGATTAGCCCATTCACCCATTGAGGTATTTGTCTTCCTGAAATGTGAAAAACAAATAACACTTACAATTTCTTTGGGTTGATGTTCTTACTAATTAAGATAAATTGTAGTTAATAGTTGCATATTTTCATTTAAATGTTGATGAAAATGACATAATTTACAAGGCATAGTTCTAACTTTATGGGGGAAAAATACCAATTAAAACTCCAAACTTTCAAATTGTGGCCAATAAAATCTCCAATTTTTACTTAGCCAATTGAATCCCCAATTTTTATCTGCTTCCATTTAAATTTCAAACTTTCGTTGATCAAGATAAAAAGAGTCCGACAAAAGTCAACGGTTAAATCCAAAACGACATTGTTTCACGTCAGACCTAAAAAAAAAAAAATATAGAGCTAATACTTGAACCACCAACCTTAACAATTATTAGGGCACACAGTACCAGCTTGGAGCATCTCCAACCTATTGCTATGTTTTGACTCTATATGCTATAATAGAGTCAAATTTACTTTAACACATCACTATTTCTTCCCTTAAAATAGAAATTACTATTTTCTCCTCTATATTTAGGGGAAAAAATAGCATTCCTCAATAATAAAGTCATTTTTTTATTTACGCAATGGTCTTTTAACTTTTTATAATTATAGCTAAAGTACATGTTTATGAAAAATAATAATTTTTTACATATAAAACACAACTTTTTCTTTATATAGTAATTTTTATTTTTTACAATTATAAAAAATAAACAATATTTACTATTTTATTTTAAAGTCTAACTTTTTATTTAACAAATGATATTTAAATTTTATATTTAAAACTAAAATTATAAATTTTAATTTAATTATTTAAAGTTCCACATAGTTAGATAATGTCTACTTTGTTTTATTATTTTCCTATAATGTCTTTTTGTAATAAAGTATTTAGTTTAAATAATATTGTAAATTTATGAAAATTTTCTAAAAATTATAATAAATGGGTTACTTTCAACATTTATAAGTATAAGGTATTAATTGTAAAATTAAAAAAGAATCTTAGAAGAATATTCTTTTTAAAGGAAAAAATAGAGAAATACATTGGAAAGAAATTCACCCCTATTATAGAGTAAAAAATAGAGGAATACATTGGAGATGGTCTTAGCTAATTAATTTTCATTTTATATTCATTACTCACACATATTTATATCCAATTGGTTTCGTAATTTTACTGATTTAAAAACTAAATTTGTTTAATGATTAAAAAATAAGTTAGTTGAGTAATTTAATAAAATTTAATGTAATAATATAATAAATAAATTATTTTGTAACTTAAAAAGTAAATTATTTTTTAAATTACTTCTTGTAATTTAATAAATAAGTTAGTTTAATATTTAATAAATTAATTAACTTTGTTATTAAAAAAACTAATTCATCTCATAAATTAATAAATAAATTAGTTTTGAAATTAGAAAATGAAAAAGGACTATAAATGTTAATTTATTCCCTTTTATTTGAACTTTTTATAAATAACCGGAAAGCTCCACATATAACCTAATGTTAATATTTTAATAAATAAATAAATTTATTAGTAATTTTAAGAATTTCAAAACTAATTTATTTATTAATTTATGAAACTAAGTAATGTTTGTTAATTAAAATTTAATTAATTTATTAAATTACTAAACTAATCAATTTTTTCTAATTTAAAAAATAATTCATTTATTACATTATTTAAATAATTTATTTATTAAATTATTAAATTACGAAAAAAATTGGATGTAAAGATTTGTAGGTAATAAATATATTATGAAAGTTAACTAGCCAAGTTGATAATGTGTGTATGAACAATGGTTGATGTTGGTTGTTCGAGTCTTGGCTTGTATTTTTGTTTTAAGGTTAAACGTGAAACGACGTCGTTTTAGCAAATGTTAGTAAGGGTTTAACTGTTGATTTTCGTCGGACCTTTTTTGTTTGGTCAATAAAAATTTGAAATTTAAATGGAAACAAATATAAAATTGAGGATTAAATAACAGGGGATTGTATTGGTCAAAGTTTGAAAAATGGAAATTTAATTGGCATTTTTTCTAGTTTTATGTACTGTATGATTTGGAACACTAAAACATGTTGACTAAAAATTTAAGAAATAAATATTAAAAGATAATTTATAATAATACATTTAAAAATGTTGATGAAAATGGCTGAAATGGGCAACCAACTTTGGAGGCACTTTCTAATAGTTGTGAAACTGGCTAAAAAAAAATGGCGGTAGTGGTAGAAGAGTTCTCATCTTTGAAACTATGTCACAAAAAAATGAATCGACTGAGTTTACGTGCACATATGGAATGCAAATATTGCTTGTCGATGAATATCAATAAATAAATATGATAACATAATAAATACATATTAAAAGGAAAATGTACATTTTGTTTTCACCTAAAAAGAAAATGTACATTAAAAAGGAAATGTACGTTAAAAGCAAATATGTTCTTTATTTTTATTTACTTAACAAAATTAGGCCCAAAATTGTAAACTGTTACGTTAGGTAGCTCCATAATTCTTTGTTTCAGTTTACTATAAATTGAATCACAAAGTTGTGATATTCTTCATCAATATATTCTCAATTCTCTGCTTGGTCAAAACAAACAAAAAGATGAAATTATTCGTCTCAATTGTTATGTTCTTTCTTCTCTTGAACAGTTTCGCAACCGCACAAACTTTGATTCAAGATTCTTGCAAGAAAGCTGCAGCCAAAGACCCGAATTTAAAATTCGATTTCCTGTGTCAATTCCCTCCAAGAGGATCCTCAAAGCAAAACCGCAAGTAATCTCGAAGAATTGTTCATTGCATCTACAAAAAATGCAGCATCCAAGACCATTAACGTGAAAGGAATAGTTGAAAATATTCTCAATGATCCAAAACATTCACATGCTATTGATATGCCATTGCGCGATTGTGTCGAGCTTTATTCAGATGCAATTGATTCTTTAAACGTAGCTTTGGCGAGCGCCAAGTCACATGATTACAGAACTGCTAATGTGAATCTTAGTGCTGCTTTTGATGCTCCTGACCATTGTGAAGATGGATTCAAAGAAAAGAAATTACCATCACCGGTTACAAATGAGAACAATATTTTGACTCAGAAGATTTTGATTCCTTTAGCTTTTACAAATATGTTATGATGAAATCATTAAGGTGTATGATTTAACATATAGATTAATGTTTTAATAAAGAAACTCAATCGCTAAGAGACGTTATCTTATTTGAAAAGTTGGCTATTTTAGAATGATATCATGATATATGTCTTTTTTAGTTAAATATATGTCATCTTTTTGATTGACAAATATGTTGAATACTTCCGTTTCTGTTATCGACAAGGCCAATTAAAAATTTGCAAGAGATAAATTATGGCACATGTCCAATATTTAATACTAGATGACCATTCACGCCTTGTGCGGAAAATAAATTACCAAAAACATAAATTCTGGAAAAAAATACAATTAACTAACATGCTATGATTTTGGGAGAATTTGGTAGAATATTATAGGAAAACATTAATTAAGTTTATATATATATATATATATATCAAGACAAGAAAGCTATTGAATTTATCATATTTTGCAATTAACCATCTATATTTCAAGGAATATTATTTCCTCCATTATCTTTTACTAATAACTAGATAAGTACTCGCGTAATACGCGAGTAAAAATAAAATACTTAGTATCTAAATTAATAACATGCATAATTATAGTTTGTACGTTTAGATTAAATCCTCTTTCAATCATCCGCTGGCTCGTGTAAGTAAATTATAAATTAAAATCTACGTTTAGTTTTTCATTTATTGTATATTTACCACAAATAAATTTTTAGGTTGTCTTAGATTACTGAAAAATTATAAATACCAATATTTTTAAATGAAAAGAGTGTCCTTAAATAAATTATATATTTCATATTACGTAAAAATTGATTTGAATAAACATCAACCGTTTTAAAAAAAACTTATATTTCGAGCCTTAATTATTCTTACATGTTTGATAATTATTTTATAATGATTCGAATGTTAAAAATTCAGATGTACAAAAATTAAAACTCAAAGTCAACTTTCTATATTATATAAAAACTATTATGTAAAAACATGTGTTAGATTATAATTTTCAGTGTTATACATTATAGAATTTCTGTGTATTTTATAACTTTTCTTTTAAGATTATACAGTTTCTTTTTACTTAATTTTTTAATAAGCTAGTTTTCCTTTTTTGTTAAATTATATCTTTTAAGAAGTTAGTATCCAATAATAGGAAAGTTTGTATTAATTTCTATTTTTAGAATGACACATGTCACGATCTAAATTAAACATTGACATATGCCGAAATCCGGTGAGTTATAATTTACTTACGTGTCGCATTCACGTTGAACGCGTTCAGCTTTATATAATAAGACTTCCTTTCAACAACCTGGAAACAAATGACGTTGAGATAGAGGTTATATCGGATGACTGTCCACGTGGCAATGTTCTAACATTATGGTATATAGTTCCTTTGATTTTTATTTGTTGCAAAACATCTTAGTTCTTACTGGATGATCTATTTCCGAATCATTACTTTCTAATTTTCTTATAGTATGAGTTCCACAATGTGCCTATTTGGTGAAATTTGGATTACTGAAAGTCAACTCGGTTAATGAAATATAAACACTAGACTTAGCATTTTTCTCTCCTTTTTAATTTATTTGCGTATTTCTTTTTCAGTGTATTAATGTTTGTGCGATGATAGACATAAAATCAACGCAACTATATTGTGGGATTAACATAAGGAATCAGACTGTTGACAATACCACTCATGAAACTAGTATAAATGTGAATCAATTTTGCAAAAAATATGTTTATCAAAAGACTGTAATTTATAATTTAATTAAGGTTGAAAATGTCTTATCACTTTTTGAAAGAGTTAGTTTTCAAAAACTACAATAACAATGTATTTTTTAAATTTAAGAACATATAAAAGGTAGTTTTCAAAATGTCCCTTAAATTTTTTATAAAGATGTTTAGGAAGCGTAAGCATACAATTAAAAACAATAGAGAAAGAAACACATTACGAAGCGGGTTCCAAACTAGATGAGTAGTTGCGGCGATCTCTAACTGAGGTCTTCATATAATTATCTTCGATTATGTCTTGGTTTATTCCCAGTTAGATAATATCTTGTAACTATGTGGTTGAAAAGATTATTCATTCCATCTCTATGGTAAAATGAATTTGTTCTCAATGTGGTAAGTGCATTAATGGCGTTCCAACTGATGTTCTTGGGTATTTTATACCTTCCATCGTTGTCACTGTGGTTAAAATCTCTAATGAAATGTTATGGTCAAAATCCGTTGTACTAACCCCTTTGGTTAACGTAAGAGTTGATGTTTGAGTCCAAAAAAGAAAGATGAGGAGGATAAAGCTGATGTTTTTTAGACCATATTCGTTATATATACATAGTCACTGTGATTAAAATCTCTAATGAAGTGTTATGGTCAAAATCTGTTGTACTAACCCCTTTGGTTAACGTAAAAGTTGATGTTTGAGTCCAAAAAATAAAGATAAGGAGGATAAAGCTCATGTTGTTTAGACCATAGCCGTTATGTATACATGTTCATTAACAAAATTGATAAACGGTTTGGAAAGAAAAGTAGTTCTTTGAGTTTTATTATGTGATAAAAATAGAAAATGAAAGAAAAAATGAAAAAATGCAATTCTCGTAAGTACCAATAAAATAAGTTTTGTTTCGAATGTGCCATTATAATTTTTTTAAGTATCATTAGCACAATGTGGTTCCAAAAATACCACAAATCTAAATCTAAATTTTAAACCGTAAAAATTTAACTCTTCACCCAAAAATTAAACCTTAAAATTATAAATTAAACATTAAATATAAATAATAAATTCAAACATAAATTTTTAATTTCTCGACCGTTAAAAGTCTCATTTCATATTAGTGGTATTTTCGGAAGAAAATCTAAAAATTGGTGTAAATGCTTTTAAGAGATCATAAGATCGAGACATTAGTTCACTCTTGCTACATCTCTCAGGCACGACCATTAAGAGTTTAGAAATTTGAAAAATATAACTCTCGCTTAGAGAACATGTGCTGGAGAATATGGCACCTTACTCCCAAGAAGAGGAAGTTAGAGCGGGAAGATTCAAAGCGAATAGCGAACTTGAGATGGGAAATGGAACAAGGAGGAAGAGATGCAGGATTTTGTTAGAATTAGACCAGGAAGGTTCCTAAAGATCGTAACTGTAACAACTTGGTTCTTGCTATCTGGTTCCTTTAAGTAAAAAGTTTTTTTCCTCAACCGAGCATTAACCAAGCTATTTATAACCCATTTCTTACTAAAACTTATCTAATTTCGACTAACCCTTTTTCTTCCTAAGCCATCGACGACCAAGAGAACTTGGAGACTGAGAACTTTTGTGCAAACAAATGGAGAGAAGAGAGAAAGAGAGAAATAGAAAGAAGGCAGTGCAGTCCAGCAGAAGTCAGACCTAATATGCGCGGGAGAATTGAAGATCAGCCAAGAAAATCAATTCAGATGGATCTAAAATTTTACAGAAGGTAAAGGACCCTTATATCGATATTTCCTATTTTACAGAACATGTTTTTATTGAGTATTGCATTAGATATGGTCGTTTACTGAGAGGTGTCTGTGCACTCCAAATCTGCGACCAATCAGAGTTTGAAGGGTGTTTCTGAGCTCTAATGGAGCCTGATTGGAGTGAAATTGAAGCCCACAGATAGAGACATCCAGGCGACATTCTTAACATTCGGATCGTAAAGTTAACGGTTTGTTTCGGTCTTATCCTTTTGTTTTCAAACGTGTTCTCTTCTGCCAGATTTCCAGAGATAGTGTGTTAGGTTGTTTTTCGGTTTTGGTTGAGCTATTGGTTGTTTTAGGAGCTGATCTTTTGTGGGATCAATGAAGGAACTCCTGTGAATCCACTAGTAAAACGAAAACAAGTTTCGAGTTCGTATGAATGGAGAAGTGGATCCCGGAAGTTAGCATAGCAAAGTTGTCCGCGTCAAAAGGAGGTGGACGAGCATCGAGTTCGAGGTTCCGGAGAGTAGCAGATGACCAAAAATGTTTCCGAGAACGTGTCTTCCTTCGGTAAGTAAAAGTACCGTTTTTCCTCTGTCCGGATTTCCTTTTTAGGAAGTTTCCAAATATGGTAGGTTTCCATATTTGGTATGTTTCCTCTTTAGGTAAGTTTCCTTTTTGGGCAGGTTTCCCTTTTTGGAACCTTTCATTTTCGGGCATGTTTTATTTTCAGGAAAGTTTCCATATATGCCAGGTTTTCACAAATGGAAAGTTTCCATTTTTAGCAGGTTCCAGAAAAGGTCTAATCGGGTTCCTGTTCCAGGCTTCTTTCTAGAAGGAGGATCAACAAAGGAGAAGAAAGATGACGAAGGATCTTCATGGGGTAAAAGCTCAGAAGGAGGATCGCCAGACGGCAGTTCCAGAGTCGTGTCTTCCATGTGGCTAAGGTGAGGAGGTTCTCGATTTCGTCGCATTTCGTAGCCATTTAACTTGCTTGTTAATCTAGGGTTAATCCGGCCGGTGTCGAGCTATAAGTCTCGACACGAATAAAAGCTATGTAATATGTAATTTTAATGATATAAAGACTTACATGCCTAAGTGTGGTTGCATGTTGGGTCGCTAAGTCGAGCCTAGGGTAGAACCTGTGAAAGAACGTAAGTCCTAAAAATGACTACGTGTAATTTGGCATTGTCTGAGAATTACGGAAGACGATAGAAGGTCTAGATTAATCTGGTAATATCCATTCTCTGATGGATAGTCGCCTATCTAATTTACGGGTGTGATGCACCCCTCCATGGGGCTCAGGACCCTGGGGGAATCGAGAGGAGAGGAGTAGGATCTTCGCGCCAGGCTAGGCAAAAGTAATCCGAAGAGGAGGGGTACTAAACTGGTTGAGCCTTTCCGGGCAGGATGTTATGCTTGGCGAGACAAGATTCCTTCCGGTAGCCCCGTGGTTGTCCCTTGATGACCATGGAGTGTCGAATCCCTGGCGATGGTCCCCGGAAGGCTGATACCAGGATGAAGTTAGAGCGAGGATAGTGGGAAGGGCGATTGTCGCGCAACTGACCTACGTAATTGTGCCGAGCTGGCAGCACAACAGATGGTTGAACCAAATTGGGTAACGAGCCAATACTGGGAGGAATCCAGGCTAGGTGGGTGATTTATTTCTAGGGCATGGGCTGATATGCCATGTGATTGTAATATACACTAGGACCTAAAAGAATTGTGAAAGTTTTAAAGAAGAATCTTAGTAAGTTAGGGTGTTTCCAAAAATATGAGTTTTCAATTTGCTAGAGATTGCTTACCAGACACAGTAGGTGCATTATGTGGGGTTAAGGATTAGGTCTGGATTTTCGGGGTTAAGCGGGTATCGGGTGAGGCGGAGTCAGATTCGTCCCCACTAGGTGGCTTGTTTGAAAAGTTAATCATCCCTCTCTTTTTCCTCTTTTTCTTTTGGTGTTTCTGCAGGTTGTAGTTAGAAGCGAAAAATTAGTGACTGGTTGGTGAAGTTTAATTCCGGTTTTGGCAGTACCATTTGGGACAATCCCGATTATCTCGGGTCGGGGTCATTACAGTAGCTTTCACTTTTCCAAGCAAGGAATCAACTAAAGATATGAACTTTAACCACCAACGAGATTGTAAAGACCGAGAGATGAAAGAAAAATGAGAAAGGAGACAACTTTTGTAAGAAAAGAGATTACTTTGTTTGAAGATAGAAACTTGAGCTAAAACCCTTGTAAACCCACTAAAGAGAAAGTCTGAATCTTATTTATCATATATGTATCTGATTATAGAGTTGAAAACCAGAGTTATCCACACAACAAACTTTCACTGCCTGCTTGTGAATCACATTCACTCTCTAATCAGATTCAGATAATCTGCCAATAGCAAAAGCTATCCCGAGTTCTTAGCCAAAAAAGATAAACAACCCAAAAGAGAAACATAACATTATAAATAGCTAAACAAGATGAGGGTACTTTAGTCTTCTCTTCCTTAAATGACTTTCACAGGCCTTTCTACTCTCTCAGAGGCTCATTAAGCTCCACCTTCTTCCCATTTGTAACATTATGAGGCCCAATCAGCTTCTTCTTCTTCTCAACACTATCGAACCTCTGTTTCTCCCCTGTTTCTGAGCTCTGTTTCTTGCAAAAGTATACTTGATGAAGCCTATCAATATCATCCCCTTTTAGATGCAGGTTGTCTTCAAGCTGAAAGAGAGGAAATTGTCTGCTCAAAGAGAATCCCAACACCCAAGAGTTTTCGTGTTCCGAAAAATCCTTCCATTTAATAAAAACTTCCAATTGACCCTCCTTGGTGTATCGACTATCGAACAGTTCCTCAGGTTCCATGATAATTTCCCCTGAATCCGAGAGGAAAGAAGGTAATGGTGTGGCGACCATATCAGTTCAATTTGCAACTTTAAGTTGTGAAACATGGACGACCAGATGAATGCGAGAGGAAGGAGGGACCTTGAGGCGGTAAGCGATCGATGCGTTCCAGGATTTCAAACGGTCCATAAAACTTTGCAGCGTGCATTGTGTACACACGACGAGCCACATATTGTTGTCGGTAAGGTCTCAGCTTCAATCAAACTCATGAACCCACTGTGAACTCTACTTCTCGGTGGTGCTTATCCGTTGTGTGTTTCATACGTTGTTGTGCCATTTTCAGAGTCACTTTCAAGTGTCGTATCATCATGTCACGCTCCTTTAGCATCATCTCAACATGAAAGTTCTTCGATGAGCCCTTTTTGAATGGTATCAAGAGTGGAGGGTCTCGGCCATAAACTACATTGAACGGAGTTGTCTTCAAGGAAGAGTGGTAGCTGGTGTTATAAGAGTATTCAGCCCAAGACAAGTATCGGTGCCACGTCTTTGGGTGACTGGAAGCGAAGCATCGAAGGTATGTCTCTAGACATCGGTTCACGACTTCGGTTTGACCATCCATTTGTGGATGATAAGTTGTGTTATACTTTGCTTTGGTAATGAAAGCTTACAACATTCAGTCGAAAAGGCGCTGAGAAAAATGTTATCTCGATATGAGACGATGGACTTCGGATATCCATGGAGCTTAACAATTTCATTAACAAATCGAATAGCCACATGAAGAGCCGTAAAAGGATGTCTCAACCCAAAAAAATGTCCATACTTACTCAATCGGTCCACAATCACAAAGATCGAGTTAAAGCCTTCACAAGTAAGTAACCCTTCAATGAAATCCGTACTAATATCTTACCAAATATGTTGCGGAATCGAAAGAGGTTGAAGGAGACCAACATGAACCATCATAGAATATTTTTGTTGCTGACACATCGTGCAACGAGACACATAATCCTGAATTATCTTTTTATATCGATCAAATAAAACACTTGTTGAAACCATTTAAGAGTTTTTAAAACACCTATGTGACCTCCAGTCAAAGAATCATGGTTTTCATGAAGTATAAGTGGGAGGAATTGAGATGTAGGAGGTAATAGTAAGATTCCCTTATACCAAACTCGCTCCTTTATCACCTAGAAATTCTGATTCTGCATATTACCATCTGTTATACTCTGCTTTAATGTCTGCATCTCATTATTGTTGTCTATTTCTGCCAATATATCTTGAAGTTGAAGGCTTGATGGCACAACCAAGGCGTGGAGAGAAGCAGTGGTTAGTTGCGGCTGTGGTTGGGACATTCGGGACAAGCCATTTGCAGCTTTGTTCTCAGCTCCTGATTTATAAATGATATCAAACTAAAATCCCAACAGTTTAGTAAGCCACTTGTGATAATCCATTAATACATCCTTTTGTTCTAAGAGGAATTTCAAACTATTTTGATTTGTTCGGACTGGAAAGCGACGACCAATTAGGTAGTTTTTCCATTTAAGTATATCAAAGACTATTGCCATAGATCCGCACTCATACATTGGCTTTGCTTATTCTCGAGTCGTTAGTATGTGACTAAATATGCAACAGGCTGCTTAGCTTGCATCAAAATAGCGTCCAAGCCACTACCCAAAGCATCGTCTTCAACGAAAAATACCTCCTGAAAACTCGGTAATCGAAGGACCGGAGCAGAAACCATAGCTTCTTTTAGTGTGTCAAAGGCTTGTTGAGCTTCATCATACCATATAAAGCAATCTTTTTGTAATAATTCTGTCAGTGGCTTCGCTAGGAGTCCATACCCTGCGAAAAAATCGACGGTAATAACCCATGAGACCGAGAAAACCATGTAACTATTTTAAAGATCGAGGAATTGGCCATTTCATCATTGCATCAGTCTTTGACGGATCCATAGATACTTCTGTCGAAGAGATCACATGACCGAGGTATTCAATCTTTTGTTGACCAAAGATACACTTCTTATTATTCGCAAAAAGTTGTTGCTCGGCAAAAATCTTCAAGACCAATTGTAAGTGATGGATGTGTTCTTGTAAGGATGAGCTATAAATCAAGATGTCGTCGAAAAATACCACGACAAATTTCCATAGAAATGGTCAAAAAATTTCATTCATAAGTGCTTGAAATGTAACTGGAGCGTTTGTCAAGCCAAATGGCATCACGATGAATTCGTAATGTCTTTCATGTATAC
The DNA here is from genome assembly GCA_900406275.1 of Anastatica hierochuntica. Lineage (NCBI taxonomy): Eukaryota > Viridiplantae > Streptophyta > Magnoliopsida > Brassicales > Brassicaceae > Anastatica > Anastatica hierochuntica. Next base: position 6,191 of record OVAN01001294.1, on the reverse strand, counting down.
AGAATGTTGTCTTCTCAATATCAGCCTATTTCGTTCGGATATGGTGATATCGGATCTTAAATTCAGTTTTGAAAAGAATAAAACTCTATGAAGCTCATCAAGCACTTGGTCGATCATTGAAATCAGATATTTGTCTGGAACTGTGGCTCTGTTAAGAGCTCTATAATTGACACAAAACCGCCAAGAACCATCCTTCTTCTTCACTAGCAATACCACACTTGAGAACGAACTTTTACTTGGTCTTATGCTACCCACTTTCTTCATTTCGGCAACCATCTACTCAACTATTGGCATTGTTACTTGTGGATACCTATAGGGGCAAACTGATACTGCATTCACTCCTTGTTTTAAGTTAACGGCGTGCTCGATTGCTCTGTGAGGAGGAAGAGAAGTTGGTTTATCAAACATTGTCCCAAATCTGTCCACAAGCTCTTTAATTTCCGTTGGTGTTGTATGTGAAGGCAAATGTGATGTTATGTGTGTGAGAAGTTCTAAAGGAGCTCCATAAGTAGGGTGGTTGTTCTCAGCCGCAAGAATTTTGAAGGACCATTTGGCCAATTGAATGTCCTTATCACCGCTTAGTGTAACCTGATTTCCATGGTGGTAGAATGTAAGCTCGTAGGAAGACCAATAATCAACGCAGTTTCCCAAAGTTTGTAACCATTATAGTTAGAAGATAACATCAGTCCCTCCCAATTCTAGATCAATGAAATCGGTTTTAAAATCCAGACATTGGACTGAGAAGTTGTCTTGTTTGCAAAGTCCCATACTTGAAACTGTCATTCATATACCCAACCGTATTTGCATATCTCTGATCTGAACCAGTTTTAGCTTAGTTGATGCTATTGCCCGAGGTGATATAAAAATGTACGTGGCCCCGCTATCGAGCATAACAATGATCAGTGCTCTACTCACTCTTCCTCTGATTTTGTGGTGTGTAAAGCATCAACCGCTAATAAGGCTGGAAGAGAAATCTCCATGAGTCGTGACTTAGGTTCTTGTATTTCCGCTTGTAACATCTCATATGTACCCATAAGAACCTCTATCTCATACATGTTACCAATTGTCAGCACCTGCAATGATTTCTTAGGAAAATTGTGTTGAGGAGACCATATCTCATCGCATCTAAAACAAATGGCCCTTCTCTTTTTGTCAAGGAATTCTACATCAGTTAGAAGGTGTTGAGGTCTAATCATAGTTTGACGACTTCTACTAGCTTCCTAGCTATTAGATATAGTTTTTGTGAAGTCTTGTTGCGGTGGAGAATTTCTTAGCAATCCGTGAGATGAACTCCCGGTGGGATATCGTGTATAAGGTTTGGCGGTGGTTGTGTTTGGCCCACAAAGTCTCATCACTCAATACTAAGCTCAATAGGCTTGTATCCATTTCCATAACAGCCTCTTTGTGAGATGCTAATCCCACTGGTGGCTTAAGTTTGATGATCTCTTGCATCTCAGGTTTGAGTCCATTGTAAAACACATCAATCTTGTTTTCTTCAAATATTCCTTTCATAAACGCAACAATCTCTTAAAACTCGTTAAGATACTCTACGATTGATCCTGTTTGTTGAATCCAAAAAAATTGTTTTCGAGGTTCTTCTTCGACAATTTAAGTGAACCACTTCAGCATTCGTGAGACAAATTGGTCATAACTCGTGAAAGGGTTCGTGTCTTCTTCTCCATTGAACCAGTTCATCGCAGGAGCATCCAAGTAAATAGCTACAAGTCTGAGTCTTTCTTCAAAAGAAAACTGGCCAACTCGAAAAATATTCAACTCTCGGAACCCACCCATAAAGACTTGAACCATCGAAAATCGGCATCTCCTACTTTCTGAGACGTTGTTCTTGAGTTTCTAGCATATTTTGGATCCCTCCAGTTGATCTGACGCCTTTGTGTTGACCCTGAGGAAATCCTGGTGGTGGAAATGGTGATGGCTCTGTCGATGTTTCACCTAAATCCATACATTTTCCCTTCTCTTGGGAAATCAAGTTTTGTAGATACTGCAACATATAAGTTATCTTCGCCATGTTGCTTTCCAGAAGTTGGTCCATAGCCGCTAGACGCTGATCCAGAGTCATCGATTTCTGAGTTAATCTGCAGCCAACATCCGAGCAAGTCTTCTCTAACCTTTCGTGGCTAGGTCGAATCCCATCCTTTTCCATGGATATTTTTGCCATCTGACCATGAAAATCCATTGCTGAGCTCTGAGAATCCATCGTAGATCCCATCTCTATGTTCGGATCATAACTAACGCACCAATTGGTTTTAACCAGACCAGGACGGTTCCTAAAGATCGTAACTTTAACTTGTCGAAGCAAGGAAACAACTAAAGATATGAACTTTATCCACCAACGAGATTGAAAAGGCTGAGAGATAAAAGAAAAATGAGAAAGGAGATAGCTTTTGTAAGAAAAGAGATGACTTTGTTTGAAGATAGAAACTTGAGCTAAAACTCTTGTAAAATCATTAAAGAGAAAGTCTAAATCTTATGTATCATATATGTATAAGATTATAGAGTTGAAAACCCGAGTTATCCACACCGCAAACCTTCACTGCCTGCTTGTGAATCCCCCTCATTCTCTAATCAGATTTAGAGAATCTGCCAATAGCAAAAGCTATCGTAAGTTCTTAGCCAAAAATATGAACAACATAAAAGAGAAACATAACGTTATATAGAGCTAAACAAGATGAGGATACTTTAGTCTTCTCTTCCTTAAGTGACTTTCACGGGCCTTACTCCTCTCTCTGAGTCTTATTTAGCTCCACCTTCTTCCCATCCGTAACATTATGAGGCCCAGTCAACTTCTTCTTCTTCTCAACACTATCGAACTGTGTTTCTCCCCTGTTTTTGAGCTCTATTTCTTGCGAAAGTATAACAGATGAAACTTATCAGATTTATTAGAAGGAGAGAAAGGAGATGATGATGGAGAACTTTTTCAACCGGAGACACCTATAAGGTAACTTCAATGCAGTTCTTCTTATGTTGAAGTTTGGTCCTCATTACATTGCACGAGCTGGTTTGTGGGGAAAACATGGAGCATAGTAGCAATTTGGATACCGGTGGACAAGTGAAATATGTTTTGGAGCTAGCTTGAGCATTAGCGAGAATGTATGGTGTTTATCGAGTAACTCGTTTTACTCACCATACATGCTCATCAGATGTTGATTGGAGCTACATACAGCCAACAGAGATGCTAACCGCCGCTTACCCTGAAGATTGTGACGGCAATGTAATCGGGGAAAGCAGTAGAGCTTATACTGTTAGGATACCTTTTGATCCACGGGATAAGTACTTAAGAAAATAGATTCTCTAACCATATATCCAAGAGTTTGTCGATGGAGCCTTAGCTCACATTCTAAACATGTCAAAAGTTTTGACAGAGCGAACTGAACGATCCTATGTGATTAAAAGTTTTTCTTTTCTTTTTCTGGCTTTCAGTTTTCGTCAAGGTTTCATATATCATAGTAGAAATAAACATCCATTCTATATAAAATGAAACTAAGGAGTACAACATTTTCATTTTGAGTGTTAGGAAAACTAGCACTACATTTAATGATGATTATACGGTTCTTCGCTTTTTTCGTTTATTTCGGTTTCTAATCAATTCATTTCTAAAACTTGGTAACTATACTAGAACCTAAATATTTCTGTTCAGAACTGATCTTTTGAATAGTTTTTTTATATTTACCGATATTATCGGTTATTTTCATATATTTTTATGTGTTTTAAATATTTTCGATTTTTTCGAGTACCCGAAATATTTCTGTTCAAAATCATTTTTCGAATTGTTTTCGAAAAGTAGTAAATATTTAGACATTTTAAAATCTGGTTCGATTTTCTATGCTAATTCTAGAAATCTGGTTTTATCCCACAAAAATCGGTTTGACAGTTTTTTGTTTCAGCTAATAGACTCTTCTTTACCCGTGCAAAATTTTCTTTAAAAATTAGGTGATCAGACAATGGATTACACAATAAGTAACATCTGTGTAACATTATTACTTCATTACATTAACCACATCAACACAACGTAATCCACACAACAACCCATTTATTTAAATTTATCATATAAAAAACATCCATCGCATATCATCATTCTCAACGATTTTTATTTCAACTTTACATCTTCCATTGAAGAGTAACCAACTCAAGAGTAGATACATATTTCGCATTCAAAGATTGAGCACACCAACCATATCCATCATCAGCTGACATTCAAACCTTAATCACTGGACTCGAAGACCCTGTCATTAACACACATCTGCGAAAACTCGTAAAGCATTGGACGCATCGATATCCATACATACATTAATCTTTAGTAAACCTTTAGGCGAGACAAAATCCCAATGGTCTTGAAACATTCAAGAAAATGATTCTCTTCTACAATTTCTCAATCTTCTTCATATACAATTAATGATCAAAGTTTTCTTCTGGTTATCATGGACTGTCGTAAAGAAGAAATCTTTTCGCGCAAGAACCACTATGTTGTTTGGAATGATGGGTAAGAATTTGTTCCCATGGCTCTCATTCCCAACGACAAGAGGTGTAACTTGTATGGTCAACAGATCTAAGCTTTCAAACAGATCGTGAATCCCTATCACCTTCGGCGGCCCCTCCAACTGACCTACAAAGAAAAAGGTATAGCCTAGATATTGCAATGAGAACTACCAGAAAGTGATGGATTTGAATTTGTCAGGCGACACGCGACACACGATAGGTTTCTTTGTTAAGTTGAGTGAAGATAGAGATAAAATAACCTTGAAAAAAAGGTAAGGTTTCTTTTTCTTCATCTTCTGACGAGGAATCAATTTAATAAAAAAAGATCAATCCAAACAAAATTTAACTTAGAATTTAATACTATATTTAACAAAATTGTAACCATGTCCGTGCGCTGCACGGATCAACACCTAGTTTAATACTAGATGACCATCCACGCCTGCGGAAAATAAATTACCAAAAACATAAATTCTGGAAAAATATAATTAACTAACATGATATGATTTTGGAGGAATTTGGTAGAATACTATAGGGAAACATTAATTATGTTATATATATATATATATATATATATATATAATTTCACAAAATTATCTCTCAACCCTAAACTAAAAACGATTAAAAAATTGAGAAGGTAAAAAAGTAAAATTATTGTTGAATAAAAGTGGAGGTTAGAAAATTAGTTAATGATTTTTTGTTGGTTAGTTGTTATAATTATCCTATAATTTTTACCTGTTTTTAAAATATTACAAGATATATTTATTCTTAAGAAAAGAAATAAATTTTTATAAAATATTATCTTGCTATTACCAAATTTATGGAGTATAAAATGGTTGAGTCAAATATGATATTAACTTTTGCTGTTATTTTTACTTTGTCTTGTTTGTCACATTAAAGATGTTTTACATTAGTTTATTTTCTTCAAAAAGATGTTATGAATTTGATTTCTGTATATCATTTTTTAAACAAAATAATATTGTGAAGTATGAAAATTAACTTAATATTCTTAATATTAAAATAAAATTATTAGTCAACAAAATACAATACTAGTGTTAAATTAACTAAAATTTTTTTAAACATTAAAGAATATGTTTCATTACGTATTTAAATATATATATATATATATATATATATATATGAATACAAAATTATTAATTTAAACTGAAGTAGCTATTTGATTATGAATTTAATTGGTTATTTATTTATATTATTTAAGAATAATATATATTTATTAAAATATAATATTTTGTTACTCTACGATTATTGTAAAAGTAATATTAACTAAAAAAATTATTGTACTTTTAATCAAGTTTTTTAATAAAAAAAAAACATTTTTAGTCAAGTTAATCTTCTTTGATTCTCGATGTAATCATTTTCTCGTCCCGTCCCGATCTGCGGACCGATTTTACGAAGAACCAAACCGAACTTATTTCGAACCGGATTGCTATCAAAAGACCTAGACTCGTGTTTCCTGTTTCATAATGCCACTTTTCTGAGTTTTAGAGAGCAGAGATTGAGTTTGTAACCTAGAGAGAAGAAGTCTTTTTGTTCTTCGATGGAGAAGTCTTCGGAACCCTCTTTTTACTCTTGTTTATGCTTAATACAATCATGTCTCTCAACAATTTGATTTGTGTTTTTGCTATTTTCATGAGTGAGTAGTCTGTTTGTTGGGTTTAGGGATTCTCACATAGGGATTC